>JANIJG010165549.1:79135-125315 GCA_024611175.1 Megaceryle torquata
TCTGAACACACCTGAGGCAGAGAATCTCTCCAAAAATTCCCCCTGCACACAGTACAACCTTGAAAAAAAAACCAACACCCCCCCCCCCCCCAAAAAAAAAAAAAAGGAAAAAACTGGAATATTATAACTTCATTTTAAAAAATGACAAAAAAAAAAAAAAATTCACATAGTTAAGTGAAGAGGATTCTACCTCTTCAATTATAAGCTTCTTCCCAGCATGTCTCTTTGGAGTTAAAAAGGGATCATCCACATCACAAGCTTTAGGAGAAAACTGGTTTTGAATGCTTGGTTATTCAGAGCATGGTTGCTTTCTGCTTTACCAGTCAGCCTTGACGATGTCTTTTGGTAACAACTTGCCTTTCCTTTGAAATGATTTGCAGCTGTCATATGTCATCCAAAGAACAGACAGAAAAGTCATTTTATATGCTAACAGGCTGCCAATATTTACATACATTTTGTCACTGCAGTAACTTTCTTCAATTATAAATCATGTTGCTTTCAAGTGGCTAAAAATTTTGAATCCTCAGGCAAGAATCAAGGTAGCACATCTTGCTTCAAATTTATTGCTTATCTCATCACAATCCAGAAACAAAAGCAGATTCAGTACACATGAACAAAAAAAACCTGATCACTCTCAGATGTGAAATCCTTATTTTTCATAAGCTCATTTGTGAACATTTTCTTTCCAGAACTATCCAGAAATTTTACTGTATTAAGTTTCATTAAAAGTGTTTAGTATAGCTGTAGGCATACTGTAGCATACCCCAGCCACTTTTTTTGCATGTTTGGAAAAGAAGTATTTCATAGGATAATTACAATACTATTTCAGTAAATGACTGTGTTCAAGGCAGAAAACATAACACCAAATATCATGATAAATATGGCACCTCTCTGAACAAGTGTTTGAAGCAATTCTGGCATTTCACCCTTTAAGACAAAACAATGGACACTGTTCTGACACAAGAACTACAAAAACCCCATAGTTTAGTTCAATGGGAATCCTCCATTCATAGCTACACAGCTTCATGAAGGTGAATATTAGCACTGAGAGTAATGATAGACTTGTATATCAAAAACTTAGTAACTCAGCTCTTCCCTCACCCCATCTGTCTCCAGACAAATGTTCACATGGGTACAAGAGAAGCAATATACCAGATCAAGATGTAAAATGCAGCTGGTTCTCTAGAAGAGTAGGTGGCATATTCGATTTAGAAATTGTTGCCTTGCTTGCTAATTTGTCTTCTCTTACTCTTTAGACAGAGTTTATCATTCTATTTTAAATTATAAACTATGAGAAACATGAAAAAAAAAAAAGAACTTTGAAGAAAAAAAACCTGCTGTTTTAATCCAAAATTCTTTGTAAGAATATCTCAAACAAGCAACCAACCACAGAAGCACAGTTCAGAGTACTTTTCAAAGTGTTATATGGCATATGTCATTCTTTAATATACAGAGAGGAAAGCAAATTTTCAGAATTTGGAATGATAAAGAACAGATGATTTCACTTACCTCTTTTGGCAATTTCATCAACATATCTTTGCAGCGCTGCACACACATTATTGCTTTCTGAAAATCCCCTTGAGCAACTGCCTAAGAAAACAATAAAGCATAGTAACAAACTATTAGTGAGCAACTTGTCTTTAAAATGCATGACAAGACTGATTTCACCTTTGGTTAGGTATTTGTCCTTACAGTGCTTACAATAATTTGTATATTTATATATATTGTCAGCTGATAAAGACATGCAGAAAAAAACCTGCAGTTCTTGGGTAGTGTGAAAAGGCCAGATGCATGGGACAAGTTCATTCAGTTGTTAAGATGATACAACAGTTCAGCAAATCTTGAACCACCTCTCCAATAATTTAAGGTTCCCTTTTCTCTAAATTACATACTTTTGATTATTCTAATTTGTGTTACTGATTCCCTAGAAAACTTTTAGCACTTTTTCAGAATTCTCTCATACTGCACAATGCTTGTTTTCTACTTTTTTTTTTTTTTTTTTTTTTTAATTCTCATCATGATTACATTGTATGAAGCCAGAGGTTGAGTTGAGACTTGAAAGAAAGTATCAAATGTCATGGAACTCACTATTTCCAGATCCTTTAATTTTATACTGATTCTTCCACTGATTAAAGCCTTTCTCTACATATGGAAAGCAGCACGTATGAGGTTACGGAAGAGAGGGCATTCACGTATAGAAAGACCTCTGTCTGATGGCATATAATATTAATAGCTCTGATGATGTTCATGAGTTTGCCGAGCCATGAAAGTTGCAAGTTACAAAGATTTTGCACATGTGGCTTCTAATAACTACTTTTTAGATACAAACCTTGGCTACTTGCAGCCATGATGAGTACTACATTTGTATCCTTTCAGTCTAGCTGCAAATACTAGCACAGTATAATGAGCATTCCAAAGTGACTGATCTTGCTCTGTACATGTTACATGAACAAAGTTTGGGAGACCCTGGCTGTATACCTGTCCTATCCCCCTTCTTCAGCCAAAACCAGGTCACCTTTGGAAATGACACCTTTATGATTCAGAAAGGCAGCTGTCTACTTTATGAACAGCCATGCTAGCCAAATCATAGAGCAACAGATCTGATCTAGAAGATATAAACACCACAGCAGAAATTACTGCAATAGATTAGGCAAATTAAAAAAATTAAATGATTGCAACACTGAATGCAAACACAAGATCTGCTATCTTACATGTACATGAAGGAAATATATCCCTCAGCAAGTCTTCAATTCCAAGCACTCATACATCAAATAACTTTCCACTATACCCCCAGTGACTTATGAGAAAACTGGGAAGAACACATACTGATTCAGCCTGATAAGAAAGTATTTTGAAGAGGTTCCTCTCCACATCAGCTTTGTGCACATAAACATCTGCTTCACCATCACTCCCCTTAAGTAACTTCGCATACAGCTTCTCTACACTCTGGAAAAGAAATTGTAGGCGTCACCCATGGAATTTACAAATAGGCATGTTTATAAGAAATTAAAAATGGAGAATAACCTACACTCATGGCAATCTCTAGAAATCCATCAGCAATATCAGCTTTTCCAATATCTATCCATCCTTTCCCAGTTTTCATAGACATCTGAAGGAGAAAATGGTAAGTGCACTTTTAGATCTCATCTCATTGATGCACATATCTAACACAGGAGAGGGGTATTTCAGCTCTTCATTTTTTGACAAATGCCTCTCAGGTCTGCATGAAGTCCTTCACACTTAAATGCAGCGTAAGACTTATGATCCCCTACTAAACAATATTATAAGATATGCTGCTCGTATAACATATTCTTATACGACAAAGATATGATGCTAACTGCACTGCACAAAAACTCCTAACTGCACTTGCTCAGCAAGGTATTCATGTGATAATGCAGGTCCCTTTTCAAGCATGCATATTCCCCACAACTACAGGTATATTTTGCTCCCTTTCCAAAGCAACTGCAACAGAGTTTGAAAGTTTCCCTTGGTAATCAACAGTACTTCATAGCTTACCAAAATCTGTCTTCGAATAGTTTCCTCTGGCGGATCACTGCCTTCACAAAGGCACACCAGTCTGCAAGCAACAAAGCGCACTGCAGGAAAACAATGCAGACATTCTCTTTTTCTTTTTTTTCCTCTTACAAAGTCAGGCCCTGCCATATCTGAAAGACTGATTGGCATTTTAAACTACAAGAGATAAAAATCTGAAAGGTTCAGGAGTCAAAGCAGCCTGAATTTCAGCCAAGATGCTTAAAACTGCTTTTTAGTCAGTAAGGAAAAAAAAAAAAAAAAAAAAAAAAAAAATATATATTCTCATCAAAATACCTATTAAGCACTTTAGAGAGATTAAGTTAAATACATGGTATTCCAAGACTTAATTACATTGCAGGTGCTTACAGTAACATGCCTTAAGAGCTTCAAAACAGCCGTTGGCAAAATAGAGAAATTATAATCTTTATATTTTCAAACTAAAAAGCAAAAATATATTCAGCCCTTCCTTATATGTTAGGTATGAAAAAGACACCACTTAAGTATTTAAAATACCCTCTCCCTGGCCCTTTGGCTGCGATACAAGATCTGAGAACATTACACTCTACAATTACTACTTATTCTGTGTAAGCTTACCCTTTTCCCTTTACCTGATGTAATTTATATAATGCAGATTACACATAATTTTAATTATAATCCCTCAAGACAAAAAAAATATAGGCCAGATGTTACACTCCTGTATAACCACATAAAAAAAAGTTGAGGGAAAAGACCAAAAGCTCACTTCTGCTTTCCCCCAGCTCTGCTCTCGGCTTCAAGTAAACCCACCATCTATGTACCCAGCTAAAGCAGGGAAGTAAAAAGAGGATTTAAGAGTTTTTCTGTATGTAAGCATTGAAAAGATAGTTACATTAAAGAAACATTCTTACTGGATATAAATTAAGTGACCAATAGTCTAAAATTTACATCTATGTTATTCCCATACATTTTCAAATTAAAACTATAGCATTAAAAGGCAAATTATAGCCTTTTTGGTCATACCAACTCTACTGACACTCTGGCACAGAAAGAGGAATGAATAAGAATACCTATACTGACTATGTTACACGGACATCACTATTACACCAGGATGTTCCTTCCTGAACTGTTTATGCAAGCCCCACTCTACACCCTACCTGCAAAAATCCAAGCAAATCTACAGCACCACATACATGCCTGTCAGCTGTTTTTCTTTTTTGTTTCTGTTCCTTTTGTTATTCCTACAACACACAAAACACATTTAGGAAGGCATAGAATACATACGTACATTTAGCTCTTTGCTCATCACTGACAACAGAACCCATGTGTTTGGTCACAACCCAGTTCCAAAGGTTTATTGCACTCTCTTCAACCTGAGTAGGAGAATTCCATTAGATTTAATTTTGTCCTAGATTTGAGTCACATTAAAATTTACCACTGGAAAAGGAACCATCTTTCATGTGTATCACAGTAATGAGCTGTCCACATGTTGGTGCAATTTCCTTTTACGCTGGAGTCAAAGGTGTGAGTTTTTCATTAAACTGTTACATGATCCTATACGGAGATCTACGATAGTGACATGAACACAGGCAAGCTGAATGGATCACATAGCATTTCTGCAGCTAAAAGTATGGACCCTTCTTTTCTATGGAGCCAACTTTTCAGAAGAATTATAAGCAGCTAGCAGGAAGCAGATACTCTTTTCACTTATTTAGTAAGATATATTCTGTTTATAAAGCACTATTTCAGAACTTCTAAAACACGAGAGCATTTCTAAAATGAAGCAAGGTAAGAAAGAACATGACTGTGTAAATTCAAGGCTGAGAGGACCTGAAACTAAAAAGAACTAATCATATGACCGATAGCTCATATATATCACATCATCCATCAGCTCCAATTTGAAATACGCATAATATGAACTCTGTAAGTGAAAGGGGAACTTCAGAAACATATGAATAGGTCCCTAACCAAATCCCACTGTCCTAACACGTGTTCCTATCAAGTCCTTTTCCAAACTTGGGAAAACATGACCTCACATTATCCATCTGGAATGAAGTTTTCTTATGAATATTCATAGATACAAAATTTATGCTATAGCACATCACTATGTCCAAAATACAACAGACTCACTGGCAGCTTTCAGAAGACATTATGTACATTTTAAACAGATGATGAAAAATTTGAAGAGATTGTAAAAGAGCTGTAAGAATTGTATCAGGTTTGAAACCATTTCTAAGGCAAAAGAGATGAAGCTTTGTTAATCAAAAGAAAACTAAGTAGTTTTATTATTTAAATACCTGCAATGGAAAAGTTCTGATATCAGCAAACAAAGAACAAAGACTACTAACTATATAAGCTTGTTAAAAAGATAACGCTGTCCTACATAAAGGCAATAAGCTCCTTTAACAACCCACCTTGAAGGATTGCAATTTCCATTACTTGAAATCCTAGTTTCCATAGCAGATCATGCCTACAAATACACTCCTGCCTTGCTAGGAGACATGTTATGGCCCCTTTTATTGAAGAGATCAGATTACAAATTATTTATTTCTCCCTTCTTTAAAAATAATTTAGGCCAACTGACTCAGGAAAAACTGAAGGATATTGGACTTATGCTCCTGTATTTCTTTACAGACTGCACTAAGCATACTTTCTGTTGTGACACTTGCTATCCTATCTTTCTCCTTGTCACAAATTTAGGACTTTCAAAGTAATAATAGATTATAATCTAATAATTATTAGATTAATTAATTATTAGATGGTAATATAACTATTATCTAATTATTATCTGATTATCTATTTATCTGATTATAATCACTAGGAGTTAAATTTCTCTTCAAAATGTAGTTTTGGAGAAGGTTGGACTGTATCTTAGCTGGTCTTGTTTTCATTCCAAATTCCTGTATGACTCTTCAGACTTTTATTTCAAAAAGGCCTTTTAAAGTAGCATTTACTCCTTTGTAAATACTCCTCTAAAAGAAACAAATGGGAAAAAAACCAAACTATAAAAGTGAATTAGGTTGTTTATAATGTATGAAAAGGAGTATTTCCCACTCTAATATTTAATGTACTGGGTTTACCAGTTTAAATGACATGCTTGCTGATTTTCTTCCTCAAGTATCTGTTATCATTATCCAAACCCACATACAGGATGGAGTCTTCTCCTTGGACCCAGTACTAAACTTGTAATCTGTTAGTGCTCAGTGGTTGCACTTTTACTTGAAATTACAATTAAATACTACTAGAAAATTGAATCTTAACAGCACTAACTTTTCCAATTATGATGAACATTTTTACATTTAGGGTCAACATCTTTTACACTTGCCTTTTAAATACAACATTTTCCACTTTATTTTGGACTTGTGTGCTATTGGGTTAAAAGATGAAAAAATAAACTGTTTTGTTCACATTCCAACAACGCTGGAGTTAACCGTTTAGCTTCACCACAAAATATAAGAAGCAAGAGCACATCTTCGGAGATGCAGAGATGGCAGCCACCAACCTGGGTGATCAGGCCTATGTGGTGCGAAGCACATGAAACGCTTGTTTTGTCAAGCACACCGCAGAGGTGCAACTGGCTGGGAGGCCGCGAGTCTACCTCGGCCGCGCCAGCATCCTCCTCAAAGATGTTCCCCGCCGCCTGAAAGAGCTCCTCCGTGAGGGAGGCGATGCGGGACGGAGCTTCCTCCCTCAGCAGTTCCCGCACCAGCCCTATTAAGACAAGACGCGAAGAGAGCGTTAGACAAAGCTCAACAGCCGACGACTCCCAGATGCTTATTGGGACGGGAGCCCTCGCCTTCCAGGAAGTACCATCCACTGCCGCCAACCACACTCCCGCCATGGCCACAGTCTCCCCAGAGGACCGCCCACACTCTGCAAGGACACCGGACGGGAGGAAAAGACGGCGCTACGCACGCGCACCCCGTTCCCTGCGCGCGCCGCCGCGGAGCGTACCAGACCCGGCGCTACAGTCACGCCGAACCGAACTCTCCCGGAGACTCCGCACGCCGATTGGCTGTCTGGCGCTATCGCCCCGCCTCTCCTCCCCGAGCGACAGGGACTGGGACCAATCGGCCGGCGCGGCGTGTCGGTTCACCCGCTTGCCGTCCGGTGAGCGCCGCGGTGGTTCTGGAAGGATCTTAGGAGCAGGTTTCGGTCGGTTGTAAGAGAGATGTCGGGGCTGCTCCACACTACGCTTAGCGGTCTCAACAGCGACTCCTACTGCGAGATCAGCCAGTACCGTGACCAGCACTTCCGGGTGCGCCCGGCGGCCATTCCTGAGGCGCGGGGATGGGGGCGGCAGGGCCCGAGGCAGTGGCGGCTGGCCGGGGCGGGGGGGGACGGGTCGAGCAGCGCCTGAGCAGAAAAGCTGTTGCTGGGGCGAGGCCGGGCGAGGAGACGGCGAGTGGGAGGGCACTGCATTTACGGGGCGTTGGGAAGTGCCTGCCGCTGAGAGCGGGGTGGCAGGCGTACTCACCCTGCTGCGTGCTCCCCTCTTCCTTCAGGGTAGCAGACAACTGCAAGAGAAATCCCTGAAAATTTCCTCTACGCTGTATGTTGGCAACTTGTCCTTCTACACAACCGAGGAGCAGATCCAGGAGCTCTTCTCCAAGTGTGGAGATGTCAAGAGGATTGTCATGGGGCTGGACAAGATCAAGAAAACCCCCTGTGGTTTCTGCTTTGTCGAGTATCCTTTCTGGTTTCAAGCTATTGTCAGCCTGTGCGTGCTTGCTACCTTTAGTTCCTCTCTGTACAGCAAGCTTAGCTGTACTGCTGTAGAAAACCTGAAAAGGAGCGATAGTCAAGTGCTTTCTGTCAGGCACTTCCCTTTAACCTTGTTGCTTCAAACCACCACCTTGAATGAGAGACAGACTGTACAGCCACGCCCTAGGTGAAAAGTGCTACTACTGCTGTGGCAGAGAGCTCCTTTGGTTTGTTAAGTTTTTAATGATTTTAGGGCCAAAAGGAGAACTGTTAGCATGAGCTCTTGCCTGGTTGGAGTACATGTTCACTTTCTCACCTTGACTTTGCACCTGAATGAAGTAGCCATGAATAAGCCATGGCCGTGTTCCCAAGCACAGGGTACACGCTTGTACAAGTTGCATTGTGAGCTGTCTTTGCAAACTCTTCTGTGAGGGCTGCCCCTCTTGTTCAAATCCAGTCATGTTTCACATGGTATATAAAGGCATATTACAGATTTCTTGCCCTTAGCAAGGCTTTAATGTGTTTGTTTCATCTACTTGGGAACTATGTGATCCAAAGCTACTTCTTGTCTGTGCAGGTGCTAACATTAAAGTTCAAAATCCTTTCTGAGTGAGAGCTGGTTTTAGCTTGGATTTTATATGACCACATTTCTCGATCCCATAGAAAAGAGCAGAAAGAGTAGAAAAGGCTAGAAGGCAGGGGTTTCTGCATCTCAAATACAATAGTTCTTTTTTTTTTTAATTGTACTTAACAAAATATCACACTTAATTCTCCTTATATTATGCTTCAGATACTACACAAGAGCAGATGCTGAACATGCAATGCGATTTATCAACGGCACACGACTAGATGACCGCATTATTCGAACTGACTGGGATGCAGGGTTTAAGGAGGGGCGACAGTATGGAAGAGGAAAGACTGGAGGACAGGTAAAAGCAGTATCTGTTCATACCTTGAATTTGATTCTCCTTTGCTAGTTTTGTCTTGCGCAGAGCAATGTGTAGACTGTAAAGAATCACTAATGAACTTTAGCCACTCCCAGATTGTTTTGGTAACCAATGCCTGGTTTTAAAAGATAGATATAGAACTTCAGGCCATTTCTGTATGACTCCAAACTTCCTGCAGTGCAAGTAGAATGATCCCTAATCCAAGCTAGTATCTTTTATATGATGCAGAATTTGAATGGAAGGGGACAGCATAGCTGCTAGACCAATCTAATAGTGCAGCAATTTGCCCCATTGTGAAGGTGAGGTTTTTCAAGCCCACCTTTGCAGATTTCCAGGGTGGAGGGGAGATGATATTCTGGGGGCTAAGCCTGGCAGTTGAGACTGTAAAATTAAATTAAAATACTTGGAGGTCTTTCTTTCTTGTCTAAAAAGACCTCAACCATTGGCTATATTCTCACAGAATCATTTAGGTTGGAAAAGACCTTTAAGATCAGGTTCAACCATTAACCTAATTCTACCAAGTTCACTGCTAAACCATGTCCCTAAGCACCATATCTATGTGACTTTTAAATCCCCTCAGTGATGGGGCCTCCACCACCTCCTTGGGCAGCCTGTTTTAGTCTTTGATAACCTTTTCAGTGAAGACATGTTTCTTAATATCCAACTAAACCTCCCTTGGTGCAACCTGAGGCCATTTCCTCTTATCCTATCATTTTTTACTTTGGAGAAGATACCAACACCCACCTCTGCACAACCCCCTTTTGGGTAGTTGTAGAGAGCAATGGGGTCTCCCCTCAGCCTCCATTTCTTCAGACTAAGTAGCCCCAGTTGCCTCAGCCACTCCTCATTAGTCTTGTGTGCTAGACCCTTCACCAGCTTCATTGCCCTTCTCTGGACCCCCTCCAACACCTCAATGTATTTCTTGTATTGAGATGCCCAAAACTGAACACAGTTCAGTGAGCTGTGGCCTCACCAGTTTTGAGTACAGGGAGATGATCGCTTCCCTATTCCTGCTGGCCAGACCAGTGCTGATACAAGCCAGGATGCCATTAGCTTTCTTGGCCACCTAGGCACACTGCTGGCTCATGTTCAGCTGGTTGTCCACCAGCACCCCCAGGTCCCCATGCAGCTTTCCATCCACTCTTCCCCAAGCCTGTAGAATTGCAGGGGGTTGTTTTGTCCCAAGTGCAGGACCTGATATTTGGCCTTGCTGAAGCTTTTATAGTGGGCCTCTGTCCCTTAATCAAGCCTATCCAGGTCCCTCTGTAGAGCCTTTCTACCTTCAAGCAGATCAACAATTCCATCCAACTTGGTGTCATCTGCAAATTTACTGAGGGTACACTCTTATCTCCTTATCATTTGTCCTTTTCACCACCATTACCACCTTTTTGGTGGATTATTTGAAGAGATTTCAAACGAGTCAAAGCGCTTATAACCCAAACTTCAGTTCCCCAACAAGGGAGCTAGGAGGGGATGATGATTCTGAAGTCTAGCAGGAGACAGGCAGTGCAAGGTACTAATATTTGTTACTGCTGTGTCCCAGGTGCGAGATGAGTACCGGACAGACTACGATGTGGGAAGAGGTGGCTTTGGCAAGATCATTCAGATGCAGAAGGCAAATCATCAACCTGCAATCTATTAATTGTCTCGTAGGTCCTAGCTCACAGAGGGCTCTATCCTTCCAGAGCTAGTCCTGTTCTCGCATTTTGGATTGGGGTAGGGAGTGAGATCCAAGTTCCAGCAAAATGTCATCCTTCTTAGGCTGTGGATATACATGTATTGATTCCCTCTTTCTTCTGGGCTAGAAGATGTACTGTACTGATACAGGGCAACAAGGGGAAAAAAAGATGGACAGCTCTGCAGGATTCCGGGTAAGAAGAAAAACAACATGTCACACACCTTGTGCTATGACATACTCTTCTTGTTGCAGCTAAGCAGGTGGCTTCTTACAAGCTGCAACTGCTGCTGTGGTTACTCTCAAATGGAACTTCTTAAAAGCTCACCACCATCAGAGCCCTCCAGGTGCCTGGGCACCTTGTGGGGATGCACAGGAGATTCAGTTTTCTAATCTACAACCTCATCTGCTTACAAAACAGTATCGCTGTTTGGATGAGAGAAGTGAAACAAGGTCTTATCCACTTGTAGGTGTTTGTCTGCATGTCTAGCCCTTGGATTGGTCAGAGCCTTCAGAGCATTTCTCTTTATGATGCCCCCAGTGCTGCAAGGCTTTTCAGATCCTTACTGTTTGGCATGATTTTGTTAAAAGTTTTTTGGGTTTTTTTTGTTGGTTTTTTTTTTAATAAACAGTCATACTGGGTCTGGCTGACATGGAGTTAATTTCCCCCTAGTAGCCCTCATAGTGCTGTGCTTTGTATTGGGAGATAGAAAGCGTTGATAACACACCAGTATTTTGGCTACTGCTGAGCTGTGCCCCCACAGCATCAAGGCTGTCTCTTCAAAGCTTCTCCCCCTCATGCAGTAGGCTGGGGGTGGGCAAGATCTTCAGAAGGGACAGAGCCAGGACAACTGACTCAAAGGGACCAAAGGGATATTCCATACCATATTACATGTGCTCAGCAATAGAAACATAAGAGAAAAGAGCAGGGCTGGGGAGGTATTCATTATGACATTTGTCTTCCGGAGAAACTGTTACAAGTACTGAAGCCCTACTTCCCAGGAAGTGGCTGGACATCACCTGCTGATGGGAAGTATGGAATAAATCTGTTCATTTCCTTTGCTTCCATGGATGGCCTTGGTTTTGGTTTATGAAGCCTCCGAGTTCTTTTCCATCTTATTTTCAACCCCTTCTGCTGATGAGGGGAGTGATAGAATGGCTTGGTAGGCACCTGGCATCCAGCCAAAGTCAACCCACTTGGCCCTCAAGGTAGGGCAGAAGACAATGGCAGTTTTGTATTAAGCATGCTATAGCAGTTATTAAGTAGCAAGCTTCTGCACGGGTCATGGAGTTTGTTTGCTGCACTGTCTATCTCTTTATTTTGCTGAGCTTGGGAGCTTGTTAATACAAACAATGGCTATGTGCTTTTCCCTGGAATTGACAGCCTTGTTGTGCTGGGGGAGCTATCTTGTGGAGAGGGTGGGGAAATACATCTCCCTCTTCCTACCTGGGATTGATGTGGATGGTTTTATACAGGCTCCTGAGGTCCTTGTTTTAACCTAAGGTGGTTAATACTACTAAATAACACTGTTGGCATAATCTGGAGTTTGTGGAATCTGGTGTTGTCCTGGTGTAAGAGAAGACAACTGGGTGAGGTGATACTGAAATGTGCCCTGAGGTGGTCAGTCCCTGAGTGGCAGGATGTGTGGAAGGATTTGGGCAGTTGCCTAGGATGGTTATCATCTCCCTTAACCTGGGACTTTATACCTAAAAAGGGAAGTAATGCCGGCAAACTGACATACCTGATAGAAGGGGGCTTTTCCTACCCCAGTGAGAACCAGCAGCTTTTAGCAGACCAAGCACCAGTTCAGTACTATCAGAGAACAGTGGTTAAGGCAGGAACCCAAGCTACCTCTGGGAATACCTTGACTGAGAATGGGGTGCGAACTACATCTGAGGACATGATACTAGAGATAGCAACCCAAAAAACAACTACAATTGCCCCAGTTGTGAAAAAGAAACAGTGGACAAGAAGGTCAGTGGGTCCATATCATCAATGAGTAAGGGAGAAGAGGAAGGTTTTGATCAAGAAACGGGGCTTTCAGCAAAGAAACTGGAGGAATGAATAAGAGAATTCAGACAAGAAGCAGAAACTAACCTGTCTCTGACCTCATCAGAACTTCAAGACATGTGGAAAGATTACAGCTGCCAGCCAGGTGAGTGGATTGCTGCCGGGCTGCTCCAATGTTTGGATAACAGGGCTGACAGCAGTGGGAAGGTAGGGAATCCCAACAGTTGTGATGACTTGCTAAAACCAGGGAATTGAGAGAAGAGTTGGAAAAGAGACAGCAATTTGCAGTGTCCTTTCAAGTGTAAGGGCAAGATACACATTCAAGGAAGATCTTGTGAACTCCCCAGGGAAGTGGACTGCAGCAGATGAAGGCATCCAGTACCTGAGAGAATTAATAGTGCTGGAAGTCATCTGTAGTGACCTATACAATGATTAGATCTCCACATATCCAGAGGATGTCCTGTGCACACAAGCCATGTGGAAGAAGGTGATTCTAAGTGCCCCAGTGTCACACTCTTAACAGCTTGGTACTGATGTTTCACCCAGATATGGATGTAGAGAGTCTTCTGGGCTCCAAAACTTTGAAGAAAATCTCTCCCTCTTCATGTCTACAGGCCAGTGCCTTGTCTGTCAGGGGCACCTCAAGTAGTCAGTCTACTTCTGCCCTGGTCAGATGGAAAGGGAACCCCAAACACACGTCACATGGTGCACTCTGGTTCATTGTGTGTGACCAGGCAGAGACCATGAGGAAGTGCAGTGGTGAACCCACCTTTAAGCCAGAGACCAGCTGTTAAAAAAGGGCCACCCAAGAAGGCTGTCAGCTCTGTTGCTGTAGAGACACAAGGTGGCAATCAGTGATCTCTCAGATGCAGAAGGACTGAGATCATCTCCTTTGATCCTAATGAGGGGACTTCTGGTCTGGCACTGGAAGGTCAGACAGTGAATATTCGGTCCACTAACAGGAATAGAGGGTCCCTGCCTTCGTACAGGAAGAGGAAAGGGATGACGTGGTATACTGGACTGTGTGGATTCGATGCTCGGCACAACAGACCCACAGCAGTATAAGGCTTTGGTAGACAGTGATGCACAGTGTATCCTGGTGCCATCAGGGTATAGGGGCACAGAACCCATCTGGATCTTTGGAGTGACAGGAGGATGCCAAGAATTGTCTGTATTGGAGGCTGCAGTGAGCTTAAAAAGTGACAAAACCATCCCAGTTGTGACCAGCTTAGAGGCCCCTTGTATCCTTGGTGCAGACTACCAGGAGAGGGTGCTTCAAGTACCCAAAAGGCTACCAATGGGCTTTTGGTGTGGCTACCATGAATACAGAGATCAAACAGCTGCCTACCTTGCCTGACCTCTTGAAAAATCCCTTTTTTGTGGGATTGCAGCAAGTTAAGGAATAGCAAGTGGAAGTTGCTATCAGGATGATGCACTAACGGCAATATTGCACAAACCAAGACTCCCCCCGGCTCCCTTCCATGAACTGCATCATGAATTGAAGGGCCAATGAGTGACCAGCAAGATTCACTCACCTTTAATAGTCCCATATCACCAGTGCAAAAGTCTGACAGAGAGTGGAAGTTAACAGTAGACTGTCGTGGCCTGAATGAGCTCATGCTACTGAGAGCTGTTGTACCAGGCATCTTAGACGTCCAGTATGAACTGGAGTCAAAGGCAGCCAAGAGGTATGCTACAACTGACATTGCCAATGTAATTCGGGTTCTTTTTTTCAATTTATTTGTCTGCAGAATGCAGGCTGCAGTTTGCTTTCACATGGAAGGGTGCTCCAGGGTACTGGCTGACTCAGGTTCAGTACACCTGAAACAGACTGCCCCAGGGTGGGAGACACAGCCTTACCATTTGTCATGGACTAATCAAAACTGCATTAAGAAAGAGTGATGTCCCTGAACATCTAGAATACCTAGATGGCATTATCATGTGGGTCAACAAGGCAGAAGTGTTTGAGGAGGGAAAAAGAGTAATTCATGTTCTTCTGAAACTGAAGCTGGTTTTGCTATAGAAAGAAGAAAGGTCAAGGGACCTGCACAGGAGATTCGCTTCTTGAGGATAATATGTCAAGATGGACATCATCATTTCCCTACGGATGTGATCAAAAAGATGGCAACTATGTCTCCACTGGCTAACTAGAAGAAAACACTAGCTTTGCTAGGTAATATGGGATTCTGGAGAATGCATATTCCAGGTTATAGTCAATTTTTGAGCCCTCTCTATCAAATAACCCTAAAGAAGAACTATTTTGAGAGGAGCTTTGAGTAACAACAAACCCTTGAACATACCAAACAGGAGATAGCTCATGTGGTAGCTATTGGGCCTGTCAGAACAGGACCAGCTGTGCAGAATGTATTCCATGCTGCAGCTGGGGAGCATGGTCTTATCTGGAGCCTCTAGCAGGAAACATCAGGAGGTATCTGAGGATTTGGAGCTGGGGTTGTCAAGGATCAGAGGCCAAATACACCCTGACTGAAAAGGAGATACTAGTAGCATATGAAGGGGGTTTGAGTTACTTTGGAAGTTGTTGGTAAAAAAAGCATATCTACTTTCAACAGTGCAATTGCCCATGCTACACTAGATGTTCAAAGGAAACATCCTTTCTAGACATCATAAAACCAGTGCTACATGGAGTAAATGGATCGTGTTGATCACACAATGAGCCCAACTGGGGAAACCCAACTGCCCAGGAATCCTGGAAGAGATCATGGACTGGCCAGAAGACTTTGGAGCATTGTCTGAGAAAGTGGCTTATGCCCAAGAGACATCACCATATAATGATTTATCAGAAGATGATTATGCTTTGTTTACTGATGGATCCTGTCATGTTGTAGAAAACTATCAGAAGTTGCTTTGTGGAGTCACCTGCTTTGTGGAGTCCCACACAAGTTCTTGAAGCCAGTGAAGGAGAAGATTAAACAAGTCAGTTTGCAGAAGTGAAAGCCATTCAACTAGCCCTAGAGATTGCTGGATGAGAAAAGTGACCAGTACTCTATACTGACTCCTGGGTGATGGCTAATGCCCTCTGGGGGTGGCTACAGCAGTGACAGACCAATTGGCAGTGCAGGGGCAAACCCACTGGGGCTGCTGCATTGTGACAGGACATTGCTGCCTGAGTAGAAAACATCTCCTTAAAGGAACATCACGTAGATGTTCACATGCCCAAAAGCCATGCTATTAAAGAACATAATGAACAAGTAGACAAGGCTGTCAAATTTCACGTAGCACAAGCGGACCTGAACTGGGAGTATAAGGGTGAGCTTTTTTGTATCAAGCCTTCAGTGGGTCCATGAAACATCAGGACATCTAGGGAAAGACAGAACAAATTGATGGGCTTGTGATTGAGGGGAGGACCTGACCATGGAGGCCACTCATCACTCATGAATGTGAAATATGCTGCAATCAAGCAAGCCACATGAGTAAAGTCTCCCTGGAACAGAGGGGTTTTGATATGACAAAGCCTGGAAAATTTACTATATTGTACCACTGCCATGAATATGCCAAGGCAAGCACTACATACTCACCATGGTGAAAGCAGCTACTGGTTGGCTAGAAACATACCCTGTAAACAATGCCACTGCTCAAAATAGAATCTTGGGCCTTAAAAGGCAAATTTTGTGGTGACATGGTAACCTAAAAAGAATTGAATCAGAAAATGGGACTCATTTCTAAAATAACCTTATAAATTCCTGGGCCAAGAAATACAGCATTGAGTGGGTGAATCACATACCCACAAACCTCTGGAAAGACTGAGATTATGTTGAGAGCATTGGACAATGGAGAATGGAAGCACTGGGATGTAAGTTTAGCAGAAGCCACTTGGCTGATTAACACCAGAGGATCTGTTAACTGTCCTGATCCTGCCCAAACAAAACCTCTACATACTATGGGAGAAGGTACAGTCTCCATAGTGTACACACAGAAGTGGCTGGGGAAGGTGGTATGGGTTGCTCCTTCCATGGGAAAAGGTAAACCCATTTGTAGGATCATTTTCACTCAAGTATCTGGAGTGTACTTGGTGGGTATTTGGAAGGATGGGAGGACACAGTGTGTGCTTCAAGGAGATTTACCTTTGGAGTAAAAAATAATCTGTGATGTAAGTTGTAAATTGTAGGAAGAGTGAGTTTTGCAAGGAACCAGATGAATACAATGATGACCCAAACCAAAACAGCATTGATGCCCAACAATTGAACATATTACTTCTCTTGACAGTTGGGGATCAAGACATAGCCTGTTCTTATGAACATTTGGAGTAGTGGAGGAAACCCATAGAGCAGGAGATTAACATCCATCTATTAAAGGATGGGGGCTAGTAATTAATGAGCATGTATAAAGGTGGTTAAGTATATAGTATAATTTCTAAGTATTGGTAAGAAGGGATTTCAGCAAGAAGAATTAAACACAATGTAATGGCTAGAAGATATATTTATGAGTTAAATTATGTGGGACCTGAGCATGAGGCAAATGGTATGGGGTAGGCTGTCTTTCCAATATTTTCCTCCCCTCACCCACTAGGCTGTGGGTGGGCAAGATCTTGGGAGGGGACAGAGACAGGGCAGCTGATCCAAACTGACCAAAGGGATATTCCATAAGACATCTGCTCAGCAATAAAAGCTGAGAAAGGAGGAGTCGAGGCAGGGAGCATTTGTTACTACATTTGTTTTCTGGCACAACTGTTATACCTACTGATGCCCTGCTTCCAAGGAAGTGACTGGACATCACCTGCTGATGGGAAGTATAGAATAAACCTTTTGTTTTCCTTTGCTTCGGTGCACTGCCTTGCTTTTGATTTATTAAGCTGCCTTTATGTTGACCCATGAGTTATTTTCCATCTTATTTTCTCACCTCCTGTCCTGCTGAGGAGGCAAGTGATAGTGCAGCTTGGTGGGCACCTGGTGTCCAGCCAAGGTCAACCCACTACAACAGTGAGCCCTATATCTCTTGCAGTCTGTGCATCAAACCCACTTGCTCTACAATTCAAACTGAGATGGAACATCTCCTGTTGGTGTCTTAAAGCTGCTTTCACTTCCAAACACAAACATGGACACTAAAAGGAGGTACGAGTCTTACTGTGTTTCTTTTGGCTTCTGATTTGGCTTTTCCTCCTCTTCTGTTTTGCAGTAGCTCATGGCTGATGTCAGAAGGAAGTTTTTTATAAAATATGCAGCTTCTCTGAGTAAGAAAAGTCATAGAATCATAGAATTGTTTCAGTTGGAAAAGACCTTCAAGATCGAGTCTATATGTTTCACATCAGCAGGTTCTAGGAGAACTTTACCTGCCTGTCACCTGTTCTAGAGTCAGAGTGCATAAAACAAAAACAAAGGCCCAGTGTGCACTTCAGAGAGGAAGGCACCAGGAACCCCCTTCCCTGTGTTTATCACAGGCTTTCTTCCCATTTTAAGAGCATAGCTGACACTGTCTAACCTGTTCTTCCAGTCTGAACAAGGCACCAGAGGAGATGAAAATGTTTTCTGATCTCTCCCCAAGAACCTTTCAGCTAGGGCAGGTAATTCCATTGAACAAGTTAAATTCTGTCTGTAAATTGGGTTTGTATTATGTAAATAATAGCAGCTGCTCCCTGTCTGACGTGTAATCACATTTTTTCATGCATTATCTCATCCAAAAGAATAGAAACTGTTGCACACCCATCTGCAGACCAGGCATTTGCCCACATTACCCTGAAGTCTTGATAAGTGAGCAGGAGGGGGTGTTACATTTAGTTTGTTGAAATGTCTCTTACCTGTTTGTTTTGCAAGTCACGTTGCTGCACTTGTACATTTGTCACAGGTCTTAAAGTAACTGCATGTTTAGTCCTCACAAAGTTTAAGCAATGACAGCGTTGAGAAGCCTGTGATGCAGGCTGCCCCTGATATGCAGCGAAAAGGAGCACAATATTGACTTAAAAGTGAAAAATACAAGCAGTCATTAATCCAGCCTAGCAAAGCAGCATCAGTGTGAGGTCTCTTGTGGAAAATATGAATTACAGAGAGGATAATTGCCTGGGAAAACAGAGCAAGAAAAGGAGAAAACTTAAAGAAGATGGGGAGAGGTATCAGCCATGAGACCCTAGGATTAGGTCCTCTGGACCTGCTCCAACACCTCAATATCTTTCTTGAAGTGAGGTTCCCAGAAATGGGATGCTGGTGCTCAGTGGGATGGCCTGAAGCCAGGCACAAACATGTCCTTTGGCACAAAGAAATGGCACAAAGAGCTGGCAAGGCCGTGGACATGGATGTGCACACATGCATGGTGACATGGGCACAAAGGCATGGGGGGACTGCAGCAGTGCCAAGCTAGGGAGTGAAAGCTGCAGCTGTATCACAGAATAACTGAATGATAGGGGCTGGAAGGGATCTCTGTGGATCATCTATTCCAGACTCACTGCCAAGGCAAGTTCATCTAGAGAAGCTCACACAGGAATGCATCTAGGCAGGTTTTGAATGTTTCTAGAGATGGAGACTCCACCACCTATCTGAGAAGCCTGTTTCAGTGCTCCATCACCCTCAAAGTTCCTCCTCATGTTTAGATAGAACTTTCCATATTCAAGTTTGTGCCCATTACCTCTTGTCCTGTCACAGGGCACCACTGAAAAAAGACTGGTCCCATCCTCCTGACACACAGTCTTTTAAGTATCTATAAGCATTGATAAGAACCCCCCTCAGTCTTCTCTTCTTCAGACTAAAAAGACCCAATTCCCTCAGCCTTTCCTCATACAACACCCAAACCCAAATGCCTGGGTGCCAGAGGGACTTCAGGTTCAGGGCTCAGCAGGGCCTCCTGTGCTGCCCCTGGCCAGAAGATAATCACCAGCCAGGTTGGGCAGACCCAGCATAGCACACGGGCACTGGCATGACAAGGAGAGCTGGAAGCACCTGTGAGGAGCCAGTGACAGTAGCCAGCTGCCCTGAGTGCTGGAACCTGAGACTCTGGCAGGGCACCCTAGTCTGGGTCAGCAGGGCAGGCAGTGCTTGGTGCAGAGCTAGAGCAGGTGCTGCAGCCCCTTTTACTCCAGGCACAGCCCTAGGGCAGCCTCACAGCTCCAGCCCAGGCCAAGCAGAGCTAATAGTGTGGGGCCCTCACCGCTGACCGTGCAGTGACCCAGCTCCACTGACAGTAAACAGGGAGAGATGCCAAAACCGTGCAAGATCCATCTGCCCTAAATTAGTTTATTTTGCAAAATAGTCTGTCAGGGCTGATTTATAGCAGACCAGACTCTGGGAAATCACCATCTTCTCCCAAGGATACAGCCTAGATCCTCTGCAGATCTGCTTCCCCTGCAGGCCATTGCTGGAGCCTCCAAGGCATATTTCCAAGGTCTTTACTGCAGCTGCTGCCCTGGGACCTTGGTGACACACTCCCAGGTAGCACAGGGAGTGGAGGATGGGACCAGGGCAGGCTGGTATCCTACCCACATGTACCAGCAGCACTGGGTTGAGTTGGCCTGGAGAGATGCTCCACAGTTCCTGACGCACGCATGGGCTCAGTGTCCCGGGAGACAGTGCAAGGGCTGGTTGCTCCTGCCTGCAAGTTTCAAGCAATGAGGTCATCCAGCACAGCTAGCTGAGCCCTGCTCTGTGCTGGCACCAGCCTGGCACCCAGCCCAGTAGCATGGGTGGTCCTGCCTGGGGTTCTGTGACCATAGGGCATTAACACAAGATGTGGCAGGACCCACGGAGCCAAGCACTTAAAAAACATTTAGTTTAATAGTTATAAAAGTCAACATTAAAACACCAATTATGCAAAGGCATATGAGGTTGGACACTGGTACGGCAACACTGTGGACATCTTCACAGACACATGAGCTAGATGCTCAGCCCAAGCAGCATAGCCAGGGCAGCATAAGGCTCAGCGTGAGATGAAAATCCCAGGCACAGAGAGGGTTTTGGCTGTCTGAGCCCCATACTGCCAGGGAGTACCAGACTGCTAGTGGTACCAGAACAAGCCTCATTGTGCAGCTCCAGCCATTGCTGCCATGTACACACCTGGCATTTGGAAAGCACGGAGAGGAGGTGGTGACCACAGCCACATAGATGGGATGAATACAGCTGCACCATCACGCGGGGCCTCTTGCGGCAGGGAAAGCAGCATTTCTGACAGCATCTTACATGGTGAGAGGGCCATGCCAGTGTCACTGCCCCTCAGCAGGGTTCAGAGAATGGCAGAGACCAGCACTCCCACCCAGCCCAGGAACTCATCTCTGTGACCTCTGCTCTGAGGGGAAGGGACAGCACATGACCTAGCTCCATGGTCCTGACCCTGGGACTTGCTCCCTGTGGGAGAGGAAATGGATATACTGTGCAATCATGATCTTGTCCCCTAGTGGAAACACTAGGAGAAGTCCACAGCGTGCCAGTGCCAGGTCCCTCAGACCACAGCAGTCGCAGGGTTGAGGTCTAGTCCAGGGTAGTGCAGAGGCTTTTCTACTGTGGCACAGGATTCTTCTGTGGTTTTCCCTTCCACGCTGTTCCGAATCCCGTAGCCAAAGTAAATTACAAAACCTGCAGGACAGTTTCTGCAATGAAATGAACAGAAGTAGGCTGCCAGCATAGCAGTCCCCCAGAGAAGATGCTATGGGCACCCCACTCCCCTCCACAGGACACCTACCAAGAGCCATCCAGATGGCAAACCGCACCCAAGTGCCAGCACTCAGCTGTACCATTAGCAGAATGTTAATGAAGATGCTGAAGATTGGCAGGAGTGGGAGGAAGGGTACCTGTGAGGGACAAGAAGTGTTGTGTCAGCTGTGCCTTGAGGGACACAGATGGGCTCGACGATACTCCTGACCACAGAGGGATCCCACACCTGCCACAGCCCAGAGATCACACCCAGAGTCACACTGGGGACTGTACCTTGGAGAGCTGTGTCTCAGGGCCCTGGGCTTTCCTGGATGGTGACGGCCCAGCAGTGAGCCCTGGCACACCCTGCAATGGCCCAGACCCTGCCAGGGGTCCATGGAGTTGCAGACACTGAGCTGCAGTGGGCTGTACTCACTTTGAAGTTCAACCGTGCATTGCTCTGTGGCTGCCTCCAAATGATGATGGTGGGAATGAGCAGAGCCATGAGAAGCAGCACCAGGGCTACAATCCAGCCCACGCTGGCATCCTTCAGTGCGGTCACCTTGAGGGTGAGGACCATGCAGATGACCATGATCAGTGTGGCTGCAAGAGAAGGGGCAGTCAGGGAACTCCACAGAATGTGGCCTCCCTGGGACCCTGAGCCTCACCAACAGCTGAGGTACCCACTCTTCTTCGTCAGGTATGGGTCCAGCACATTCTGTCTCTAGTACCCACACCAAAGCCTCAGGAAAGCACTTTGCCAGGGCAACTCACCAGCCTGGCAAACTAAGGGGAGCCTGCACTCAGCTGCACGCAAACACAGCTCTGATGCTTACCCAGACCTATCTGAACTGCCCCATTCTGGCTGCACAATGAAGACGATGATGGACAGATCAAACCTCACTGGCCAAGCCTGAGTTCTCTTGCAGGGGCTGGGAACCAACCTCACTGGGTGGCTGGCCTAGGCTAGTCATCACAGGGAGTTCCTGTGACCACCCACACATTCCTGTCTTAGTTCCCACATCCTCCATCAGCCCCTGTGTGCCCCAAACATTAGCCATGCCCTGCACTTTGTACCCTGCTCAGGACAGAGCAGGTCCAGTGCCTGCTGGTGCTGCCAAGAGCAGCTGGCAGCCTGTGCTGCCCTGCCCTTGACCTCTGCCCAGTGTGCCCACTATCCCTTCCTGTCTCTGTGGACAGATGGCAAAATGCTTCAGCCTCTGGCAGGAGGGGACATCAGCCATCAGCTGCTGTTCACTCACCAATGACTGAGACACAGACATAGACAATGCGCCCAGAGAGTACAGTGGGGGTGTCCGCAGGCGGGTTGAAGAGTGTCACCAAGGACAGCATCTCTTTCTGCTCAGTGCTGGCAGGGGTGATGACTGGGTTCATGATCACTCTCTCCTCCTCATTCCTGTTCAGCTCCAGCATTTCTGTAGCCTTTGGGGAGTTCAGCTGCCCAGACTGGTACCTGAGCAGGTGGAACAAGCTACAGCCCAAGGAAATTCCCAGCCCAAGGGAACAGTGGCAAGTACACTCATATCCCCCCCACTCCTCCAGCCCCATGTGCTGCTCTAGCAGCGGCCCCATGATGGCTACTGCACAGATGTGCCCAAGACACCGTGCAGTTTCTTGTGAGCAGCCTTCATCTTGGGTGCTTGATGCTTTCCCAGGCTGTGTCCCCCCGGGAAATACCTGTGGCCACAAGCCTCAGGCTCAATGCAAGGCACATCCACCACAGGCACTGCCACGTAAGAGGAGGCACCCACCGGAGAATGAGCACACACACCGCCACCAGGGAGTAGGCCAGCAGTGTGCCAATTGACATGAGGTCCACCAGGTCCTTCAGGTCAAGCAGGAAGGCCATCACCGCTGCAACAAGGACATGCAACATGAGCGTGGCTCCAGACCATCGCAGGGCCGAGCATGAGGTGGTGACCAGGAGCCTTACCTGCAAGGAGCCCTGAGGTGATAGTAGCTGACAGAGGGGTCTTTGTGCGGCTGTTGATGATGGAGAGGAACTTGAAGAGCAGCCCGTCCTCAGCCATGGCATAGATCACACGGGGCATGGGGAACATGGAGCCCAGCAAGCTGCCACGGGGAGAGATGTCTCAGAGCCTGCCAGGCAAACTGTCCACACCCACTACTCAGATGGGGATGGGACTGGCTCTTTGCTGGAAGCAAGACAGGAGCTGGACAGGGCAAACACCCAACCAAGCCAGGACACATGCTGCTGGTCCCCATGCAATGCCAGGCAGTGCCAGGGATGAAGCCAGTCCTACCTGGTGGAGAGAGCACAGAGTGAGCCGATGGCAACGGCATAGCGGGCAGGCTCCCAGTCCACAGCCTTAAAAGCTTCAGGCAGGGGGCTCTCCTTTTTCAGGAGGAAGTAAGGCACCATGAGGGTCAGGGCCGCAGAGACCCCAAAATAAGCCACAAAGCAGATGAGGAGGGACACAATGATGCCAATGGGGATCGAGTGCTGTGGGTTCCTGGCTTCCTCCCCTGTGCAGAGACAAGAGGCAGCGTCCATCCCCACCCCATGGCACAGCACAAGGCAGCTGGTCCCAGGGAACAAACTGCAGAAGGGACTTTCCATGGCAGCATGGAGCTGGGCAGCAGCAGACAGGGGCTGTGGGATAGGAGGGGTCCCCAGCCATGCTGCTGTGCTAGTAGAGCCTTCAGTGCTGCCAACAGCAGAGGCACATGGATGCAGCCCTGCTTCCAAGCATGTGGCTGCCTAGCAGCTGGGCTTGCAGCCCCATGCCATACGGGCCCTCTGACCCAACCAGCAGATCCCGCTCCCCTCAGAGCCTGCTGAATGTGGATCTTCTATATGCATGGGCACAGCAGTGCAGCCACCACACCCTCTGCCCTTTGGCCTTTGCAAAGGCGTGCTCTCCCACTGCACCACACTCTCTGGCAAGGGGTTCAGCAGCTGTCATAGGAGGAAAGGAGGCAGCTGCCAGACAGCCCCTGGGGGCAGGGAGGCACAGGCAGTGAGATCAGACAGAGCAGCCTGTACCAGCCACCCACTAAGTAGATTCCTGGGGGGATGAAAGGAATTTAAGAGGGCTCCCTGTGGTCCAGAGAGCAGTGGTTCTGCATGAACTCAGTCATTTAGAAAAACTTGAGTCTGGGAAATAACCGGATGGCACTAGAAATTCCCAGCACTGTCGCAGCCTCAAATCAGCAGTGGAAAGACTCCCCACTGTGCCAGGAGCTGCCTATGTGGTCAGGGTGCAGTCCAGCTCCCACTGTGCAGTGCAGGGAGACCCTTTTCCTGGGGCAGGGCAGGCTGTGAGCACTTTTGTGCTGTTCCAGATGGGGACAGAGCTGCCGTTGAGGAAACCTTCCAGAAGTAGTGGGATGGGCTGTTTCCCACACCACAAAGTATCCTCCCCAGTGGGTCCCAGCCAGCCACCAGCTGCACTGGGGAAATGCCCACATCACTCTCATCCAAGGTGGTACCTGTGGTGGCAATGCAGTCAAAGCCCACGAAGGCATAGAAACAGGTGGCAGCACCAGTCAGAATCCCTTCCAGACCAAAGGGGACAAACCCACCAGAGCCAAAGGCTTTTTTCCTGGAAAGAAGGGAGGAGAGCAGCTGCTGTGGGGTGCATGGACAGTGGGGCTAGTGCCATCCCTGTACCAGACCCTGGCCTGACACAGTTGCTCTCCTTACCTGTCATCCAGCAGCTCCGGGTGTGAGCGGTTGATGTAGTCCTCCTCCGAGAGCTGCCAGTTCTTGATGTCTCCCTTCACAAAGCCAGCAATGATGACAAAGCCCAGCACCACCAGGTTCACTGCTGTGAAGATTTTGTTCACGAGTGCAGATTCACTGACACCAAAGGCCAGCAGTGCTGCGAGGATGGAAAGGATGAGTGGGGACCCTCCAGGCTTCCACGCCACCACCCACAGTGCCACAGAGCTGCTCCTACACACTCACCGGTGAGCAGCCCAGTCAGGATGAGGGCAAAGAAGTCTGGATGCTCAGCCAGCACCCCTGGCAGGTGCACCATGGTCTTGTTCATGAAGAAGGTGGAGATGTGGTTGCCAATTATGTTGTCAAATGCTGCACTCCAGGCTCGAGCCACACTGGCTGTGCCTGGTCAATGGCAAATTTATGCATCAGTCCAAGCCCAGGGCAGAGTAGCATCAGCCACCTCCACTCCAGCACCCACCTCCCTGATGATCCCACCCCATAACCTGCTCCCAGAGTACCACACGCTGCCCCAAAAATTCCCACACATTGCCAGAGCCACGCTGCAAGGATCCTGGGCACACATGCCAGCATCCTGCCCAATCCCATACCTATTACGTAGGAGAGGATGAGGTTCCAGCCAGTTGTGAAAGCCCAAATCTCTCCAACAGTGACGTAGCTGTAGAGGTAGGCAGAGCCAGTCTTGGGGACACGGGCCCCAAACTCTGCATAGCAAAGTCCAGCAAGTACTGATGACAGAGCAGCCACCAGGAAGCAGAGAACAATGGACGGACCAGCCATCTCTTTGGCCACCTCCCCAGCCAGCACGTAGACACCAGCCCCCAGCGTGCTGCCCACCCCCAGGGCTATGAGGTCCAGCGTGGAGAGGCAGCGAGCGAAACGTGTGTCCTCAGAGCTCAGATCCACCATGCGTCGGCGGATCAGCTTTTTCCCAACACTGGTCACTTTTCCCCTGAACATCTTGTCCCTCAGACGCTGGTTCTCAACTGCTCAAAATCCCTGCAAGAGAAGGCACCATAGGAGTGTGAAGCTCAGTGTCCTGCAGGCAGCAGAACCCACAGTGTGGGGAGCAGGGCAAGCCTGCTCCCAGGCAACCTGTCAGCATCAAGTTTTCACCACACTGGTGGGGCAGAGACCATGGTAGCTCCCTCCAGGGCACCATGTGACTGCATATATCCAACTTATTCAGCCCCTACACCAGGTGAATGAGCCAGGGATCAACACAGCAAGTCCATGGTGGGAAATAGACTCATTGCACAAGCCATGTGTGGTCCCCACCACAGGGCCCCTGGGCATTGCCCACTGTTTCCCAGCAACTGCCCACTGATTTGGCAGCCTGGAGATCCCTCAGACCAAACAGGACTGCTGGCACATGCCTCCAGCCTGGCACATGTATGTGCACAGCAGCAATGGCACAGAAACAAAGCATTCCTCCAGCAGAGGATTTAGCAGCACAAGCTGACTCACTGGGATGAGGCCATTCCTCCTTTGGTCCCAGCATCTGCACTACACCCTCAGCATGTACGTGTGGCCAGACACACAGTGCAGGTCCACTGTGCACATTCCTCCTGTGCCAATAGCACTTGCCAAGCAGCCTGCATGCCTTGCAGGTTCCTTAAACACCCTTAACATGCAGCAGCACCACTCCTTTTGCTCACAGCAGCCACCCATCCCCCACAAGCTCTGGGAGATGAGCACCCTGTGAAGCAGGCAGCTGGCACAGGGTGAGAGGAGCTGCAAGAGAAGTGTCTCCCAGTGCCCGCAGCCACAGCTGGCACCCCATGCCCAGCACTGGACCATCCGCTCACCAGCACCTTCTCCCTGCTGGCTGCTCCCTTCATTGGGAAATGAAACACGTTCCAGCTAGGGCAGCATCAACACCATGCTCATATGATTCAGTATAAGTATACATGAGGATAACTCTGTGGCCTTTTTCCACTGAGGGGGATTACCAAGGTTGCAGTGGCAGTCACCAGCTTGGCTGCTTCCCCATAACCATCAAACCAGCCTATTTCTGCAGAAACCTCCCACTGAACTGATACGTGCCATGTTCAGCCTTGGCCCAAGGAGCTGGTCCAGCCCAGGTTAGCCTCTGACAGGTTTCAAGGGAACAAGTGCCCCAGCACTGGCACCCTCCCCAGCCACTTCCCAGACAGCTCTGGCTACCTTCCCCAGCACTGCTTGATTCCTCCAAGGAGTTCTGATGTGTGACACGAGCTCTGTAAACTGCAAGCACGGGGCTAGCAGCAGAAATATGCTCAACCCTGATTCCCAGAGAATTGCAGAAAAAAAATCACAAGAAGTGCCAAGGAAGATGTGGAACGTCCTTCCTAACACTCACGGACCCTGATACACAGGGATTTGCCGTGCCTGGTGAAAGGAAGAGGTTAAGCACCCAGACGATCACCAGCACCCGTCAGAGCCGGCCTAAGGAAAACTCAGGTGGGTCGGCTGGCCCAGGAAGGCTCACCCCACGGCTGGAGAGGTGTTTCGCTAAAAGCCATGCTGTCACGCTGGTGTCTGAGATGGAAAGCATGCAGAGAGCTACAGGCGGGCAGAGAAGAGTAGAAGCAACGTGTTGGGCAACAGCTCCCGCCGGTAGGATCGTCCCACTAGCCACTGCATCCCGGTACCCACCATATCCCGCCGCGGCTCGGAACAGGTGCTAAGTGTCTCCAGGCACCATTCGGGATCCTCACCCCAGCCCCCGCGGGGACATCTCCAGCCCCGGGGAGCTGCCAGACACACTCCGTCCCGCCCATGAGCCCGGTTCTGCCCCGGGAACGGCGAGACAAGAACGGGGCGCCGCGGCGGTTCCCAGCCGCCGTCCCGCAGTGGCCCCACGTGCGGGCGGCGGCTGATGCAAGCGCAGCACCAGTTCCCCAGGCCCCGCCCGGCCCTGTGGCGGCGCCCGGCACGACTCACCGGCAGCGCGGCTAGGCTTGGCTCGGTGCAGCTCGATACGGCTTGCGCTGGTACGGTGTCGTTCAGTTCCGCTCCGTTCGTACCGGGGCTGCTGCCGCTGCCGCCGCCGCTGCTGCCGCCGCGGGAGTTGAAGGGCGTATCAGCTCCGCCCGCTGGATGCTGGATCAGGCGCACCGCCCCGAGTCGAGCCCCGGAAACAAGCACCGACACTCGCGTCTCCCCCGGGAAGCCCTCCCCGCTCCCCCCCAGACCCTTCCCGTCGCCCGAGGTGAAGTGACAGGCGAGCGGGACCAAGCCCCCAGGCCGGTGCAGGGAAGCCCGTCGCCTTCCAGCCCCACCCGTGCCCGATTCTCCGTGTCCTGCCACCCTGTCGTCCCTCAGGTCACAGATTTTAAAAAGATCTAAATTCAGTCTCTCTGTAAGGCTTCTCTACCTTTGAAGGAGTCCACAACTTCTAGTTTAGTATCATCAGCAACTTACTTAAGGTCCATTCTATTCTTACATCCAGATAATTTATAAGAACAGTAAAGATCACTGGCCCTAAAATTGAGCCTTGGGGAACCCCACTGGTAACTGACCACCAATCTGATGTAACCGCATTTACTACAACCCTTCGAGCCTAACCCATCAGCCAAATGCTCACCCATCATATTATGGACTTGTCTAGCGGTGTGCAGGATGGTTTATCCAGAAGGACACTGTGAGAGACATTATCAAAAGCTTTGCTAAACTGAAAAAAAAAAAAAAGAAAAAAAAAAAAAAAAAAAAAAACAAAAAAAAAAAAAAAAAAAAAAAAAAAAAAAAAAAAAAAAAAAAAAAAAAAAAAAAAAAGTCGAAACATCTACTGGGTTGCCTTGGTCAACCAGATAGGTGATCTTGTCATAAAAGGAAATTACATTTGTGAAACAACTTCGCCTTCATGAACTTGTGTTGCCCAATGACTGAATCAATAACTGCACTGTCTCTCAAGTGGTTTTCCCTAAGTCCAGAATACTAACTCTCCAAAATTTTACAAAGCACTGAAGCGAGACAAACAGGTCTGTAAATACCAAGGTCTTTCTTCTTACCCTTCTTGAAAACGAGGACAGTATTTAACAGCTTTCAGTTGTCTGAGAAGTCTCCAGATTCTCGAGATCACTGAAAAATAATGGAGAGAGGTCCCATGGTGACATTGGCCAGCTGTTTCAGTACCCTGGGCCCCACAGACTTACGTGCATCCATCCAGCTGAAACAGCAAGTTTCATACAAGTTCAAGTTCAGCTGCAAGTTTATCATCCTGCCAGTCATGATCTTCCAACACAGGGCTCCAAGGATTCCAGAGCCCATCATCAGTATTGAAGACAGAGACAAAGAAGGCATTAAATGTTTATCTGCATTGCTATTTGTGGGGTGACTGACCTCATCAAGCAAAAGACCAATGTTACCCCTGATTCTCCTTTTGCTATTGATGCATTTTTAAAAGCCCTTTCTGTGGCCCTTAGCCCTGGCCAGCTTGAACTTTAATGAGCTTTGGCCACGCTTATTTCCTCCCTGCAATGGCAAACAGCATCACTGACATCCTCCTTGCCACTTGTGCTTTCTTCCATTGTCCATAAACTTCTCATTTCCACCTAAGCTCTAAAAGAAGATCCCTGCTCAGCCAAGCTGGTCTTCTGCCCCCTTTATTTGACTTCTGACGCTTTGAAATTGCCTGCTCCTACACTCTTAAGAGATGGCTCTCAAAAAGTGACCAGCATTTCTGGACTCCAATACCTTCAAAAGCAGATTCCTTGGTGACCTTACTAACTAGCTCCTTCAGCAGCCCAAGGTCTGCTCTCCCTACACCAGGGTCAAAGTATCCCACCTGGAAGCACCAGGTTTGTCCAGAAAGGCTTCTGCAGAGCCATGCTGTACCTCCATCCACCAACACCAAACTCCTCCACACAGCAGACTTCATGTCTCTGGCTGAGCAGAAGCAGCCACAGCTGGACCTTTCTGCTCAACCCTTTGGAGAACAGTGGGCAGCACCGGGCATTGGCCCAATCTCAGTACACAGCAAGAATCACTGATAAAGACACCTTTATTTGAAATACAAGGGGTTAAAAAGATCATTCATTCAAGAGCTCCACAGCTATCACTTAGCTTATCAGCACGGATGGATGGACAAGTGGCTGTACTGAGTCTGTCCCCATGTGCCAGCTGTCAGTCTCTCTCCAAGTCGCCACTCTCTTCCACTGCTGCATCTTCTGGACAGACTCCTAGGGAGCAACAGCAGGATTAAAGCACTGCTGCTCCTGGCATGCAGCACCTGCCCCATGGAGAAGGTCACAGACTGTGTCCCTTCTACCAGTTACATCAGCAAGGGAGCACCAGAGCATCTACCAGGGGCAAGGGTTCACACCAGTGAAGGAACATACCTGCAGCTCTGAGCTGAGCCTGTAAGGAGGAGATCATCTGGCAATAGGCTTCACACTGCACAGTCTTGTCAGCTGCAGGCAGGAGTTAAGTAAATGAGTACTCAACCCATCCTGAACACCTCAGACCTCTGGAGTGGCAGTTGGAATCCTGCTCTACCCCTGAACAAGAAGCCAGCCTCATCCCCACGAAGCTGCAGGCATGGACTCCAGGTACAAGCACAGGAAGAGTCATCTAGATTGCAGGTGTCCTGCAGCCCCCAAACCCACAAGCTCCACGTACCAAGCTCACACTTCACTCGCTGCAACTCATTCTTTACATGCTTCAGCTCCTGGATCAGCAGATCACCTGCAGACTGGCAGAGGGAGGGTGTAAGTAGGATGCATGGGCAGTGACGCAAAGCCTGGTGCCAGCACAGACTTCCCCATGAAGGAGCATCTCTGCAGGCAGCACACACACCCCAGCAGTTCTTGGGCTTGGGGAGCCCTGCTCACACCCCTCACCATGTCAGAGGAAGGCTCCATTTTGACATCAACCTTTGCTTCAGGAGCCCAGCACTAGTGCAGTGCAGTGCAGCCCAACCAACATCCCAAGCCTAGCACCTGCACAACCACTGACAGGGTGTGTTCATCGCAACAGCAGTGCCCAGTAAAGAAGCTACTGCTAACTCATCGGCAAGCAACTACCAGCACCCATGGGTCACAAGGATCACTTTGACAGGCTACAGTCACATAGTGAAGAGCCCTAAAACTGATACCAAATGCACAGATTTTGCAGGTAGGAGACTTCACACCTTAGAGCTTCACCTTGTTGCAGGCTTTGCTCAGTCTATCCTGGGGACATGTCACAGTAAGAGTGACATTGCAAGCCACAGGAGATGTGCATCTTTCAAAATCCCCTTAAAAAAAATTGAATGGACAGAAGCCTGCAGTCCCCTGAGGACCACAGAGGAGGTAAAGCCATGCAGCAAATGCACAAGGTCTTGTGTAAACCCAAGGGAAAGGCTAAGCCTGCTCACATGCCAGCCCAGATAGTGGCAGCCCCATGTCTCATCACATCCCATGTTTGGCACAGCTGGCCACCAGCTGAATGGTGCTAGGACACAGTTGGCTCTTACCTGCTCAGCAGGGACTGCATCCTCACACCCTCGAGTTGGGGCAGGGGCCAACTCACTGGAAAAAGAGGACCCTATGCACACAAAAGTCCCGTCAGCTTTACCTGTGAAGAGATGCGTTGCCACTAGAAACAACTGCCATCCCCAGTCCATCTTCAACCAGGCCACAGAGCTGCTTCAAACCAGAGGCAAAACCTGTCCAAGAAAGCCAGAGGTCTTCAAGGCCCTCCAACCCAGCTGCAGTTCTGGGGAAAGCAGAGCACCCTGCCTGCAGAGCAGACTGAAGCACCTCTGGGCACACCTGTTCAGTGAGGACCCTGCTGAGGAATGGCACTGCCCAACAAGCAGTTGCCCATGTTACCCCATGCTCACCCCAACACAAGATGAAAATCCACTAGAGCTCAATGCAGAAACATAGACTCTCATCGTGGTACACTCACAAGGTGCTTGGTTTTCAGCAGGCCTTTGGCAGTCAGGAGCCAAGCAAGCTCCAGAGGGGCTCCTCTCTACAGAGGAGCACGATCCAGCTCTGCATTTCTGCATGGGATTACAGCTCCATATTGGTCACCTGCTCCCAAGACACTCCCTGCTGCAACCAGACGTTCTTTGCTCTCACCGTTTTCCTTCAGCTCTTGGGTTCTATTGCACATAAGCTCCTGCGCAATCAGTCCTAAAATGGTGTCCAGAAAATAAAAGCAAAGAACATCAACCCCTGCCCTACCAGCAACATGCACTGACTAGGGCCACCCCCTGTCCTACAGATGAGCTAGAACACCAGACTTGTTCAGTCTCTTTGCTGGGTGCCTCTCCAGGGAAAGGGCCTTACCTAGCCTTACTGCTCTGTGTTACACTTCCTCTCCACTGAGCCCAAGGACATTCTGCCTCCTCCTGTCCTTTCCCTGAGATCAGCCTTGACTCTGCAACCAAGACCTGAATGTTCTCCCCAGGGCAGCAGCTTTTCCATCCCATGACACCAAAGCCTTTGGGGCATCTGCCCAGATTCACCCTTACCAAGGCAAAAGCGCTTGGGGGAAGCCACTTTTTCCTAGCAGTCGGGAGCAAGAAGCCACAGTATGAACTGCTGTAGAGAGCTTCCAGGAGGACTGTCTGCAACCTCCAACCTTGACAGCAGCTATAGTGGACAAATATTAGGCACAGAAGCTGCCACTCCAAAGCAGCTACACCACACCTTTCCTAGGGCAGCCCAGGGCTCAGACAGGCTGCCTGCCCCAGGCCCATGGGCGTGAGCACCCCCATGACCCCAAAAGAGCATAGGGTGAGGGCTCTAAACCAACAGGCTGCTAGCCCACATTTATGGAAGACCAGACAGTGCTAATACAGCACTTGGGGCATGAATGCATTTCCTGGGCTTCCCACCTGTGTCACTTCAAGGTACTCCTTACTCCCCGCCCTCTGTCCCTGTCCCGTGCTACAGCCCAGGCCTTCCTCCTTCTCCCTTCTGGCTGCAGCATCAGTCCCCTCCAAGCTTCCCTGCTTTGTGTGAGGCAACTGACAGATGCAGAATTACTTTCCATCTGTTTCCCGGGGGCTGGGTTTGGGAATCGTGGAAGGTTGTGCCACCATCAAAGCCCTACTGGGATGCTGAAGCCTGGACTTGGCAGCTGGCATCAGCTTCAACTTGGTACCTGAGGGGAAAAAGAAATGGGGGGGTTTGCAGCCTCGGGTACGCGGTTGCTGTGCTAGGGCTCTCTCCAGGGACTCAGCTCACCTGGGAACTGGGGGAGCCTCGTTCCCGGAGCACTGAGCCCCCTTCCGGCCTTAAGGAGCTCCAGACCCCAAGACGCCCGTGCCTGAGAGTCTGAAAGCCTGCCGCTGCCGCGGCCCGGGGAGCAGGCGGGGATGCCGAGGCGGCCCGCGGGGCCCGTCCCGCTGCAGGGGAACTGTCCGGCACCGCGCCGTGCTGCCTTAAGCGACGGTGCTTGCGGACGCGGGAGGAGAAAGCCGGGCCGCGCTGTGCTGGGGCAAGAGCCGGCAGCTGACTGCAGGAGGCTCCGGGGCTCCCCGCCGGCCGGGCGCGGGGGTGCCTTGCAGCCACTTGTGCTCGGACGGTCAGCGAGCGCGGCACTGTCCGAGGCCTCCTCATCGCGGGGCGGCGAGGCGCTCTCGTAGAGGTGACGGGCCCGGCAGCGCCGGGCCACAGGGCGCTGCCCCCTCCTGAGCCCGGCGAGGGCTATGACGCAGCGTTGGCGCCAAGGCGCAGGCGGGTGGCGATGGCGCGGCACTCCTCCTCGAAGAAACTCAGGTAGAGTGGGGAAAGCGGCAAGCCCGGATCGTCTACGTGCCGCAACAGGTCAGGGCAGCCCAGCGAGCCGCAGACCGACGGCGGCTGCATAGGCTGCGACATCCCGCCTCGGTGCCGCCACCAACCGCTCTCACCTCACTGCCGCAGCGCCTCCTGCCGCTGGGGAGGTCCACCTGCGCCCCTCTCGCCTCCACGCAGCGACCCCTGCCGCTTGGGAGGTCCACCCGCGCCCTTCTCGCCTCCGCGCAGCGGTCCCTGCCGGTGGAGATGCGCGCCCACTCACCCCGTCCGTGCCCACTCCTGGCGCTTCCCCCGCCCCAGTAGCCCCGAGGATGAGGCACAGACTCGGCTTCACAGTGGTTTAATGCGAACGGAACCGGGACGTTACACTGGACAGGGTGGAGACAGCTGGGTGGATAGCAGCCCCGCGGTAGGACAGGAAGGAGGAAAGGGCTGCCCCAAGTGGCGGCCAGCAGTGACGCCGCAACACGGACCGAGCCTGTGGCAGGCACGGCCACCTCCACTGGCACCAGCCTCCATGCTGCCCCACAGCCTTCCCTGGACCGAGCCAGCCCCTGGAGCAGTTCCCTCCCGGCTTCATCGACTTCTCCTCAAGAGCCACCTCTTGCCCAGAAGCACCAGTTCCTCACCAGAACCTCACCAGAACAGACGTTAGGTAGGCCTTGGGGGACATGCTTGTCACAAATGGGAGAACAGTTACTGCAGGGCTATGCTCCGAGAAAGGCTCAACTGCGCCACCATGAAGTGACCAAGCACTTAAAAAAACCAAACAGCCTCGACCTGAGGAGCCCCGAAGCTAGGGCCCAAACCTCACTTATTGCAGCTGTAGCACCTGGAGGAGCCTCCAAAGGACAGTTCTGCTGCAGCAAGTCACAGCCTTGTTGTCCCTCTCAAGCTCTGACCACTTCTCTGACCAGTTTTGTAACCTTGCTTCCACACAAGTAACTGCCTAGCTCGCTGCAGAACAGGATAGAGCACACAGAAAGCCACTGTTACTTCTCCTGCTTCATTAAGCAAATGTCTAAGCCAGGACTGACTTGACCATTTTCTGCCACCCCTTTCTGGAGAGGTGGCCTCACCCCAGTCCTCACTGCTGTGTTGCTTCTGTGGGAACCACCATGGCTGCACAGTACAACAGCTCCCACCAGCCCTCTCCTGTTCCTCCTCAACCAGATCCATCTCCTCCCCTCTGCAGCTGGGGTGCAGGGTAAGGCCACCACAGCTTAGCTGAACAGGGTGCTCCTGGAAACACCACATCAGCTCATGGCAGATCAAGCTGTGGCATTTTTTAAACCCTGGACCAAGGCATCGCAGCACATCACTGGTACAGACCAGGCTATCCAAGCTTCCACACACCCAACTGCCCATGCAGACCATCACAAGAGCACAAGTCATGGAAACCCCTCAAGCTGCCAGCAGCACATTAAAAAGGAGGGGGATTAACAGGAATACACCAAACAGGTCTGTAGTGAAGGAGGCTGAGAGCAGGGTTAGAGTAGGTCTTGGGTCTCAGTGCTTCCAGACAGTGAAGAATGGGGGTTTCATGCAGGGTGAATGGAGTGTATGAGACACCAAGACACCCAGGCACCTACTCACTGTTTTGGATAAGCCTTACTAAAATTCTAATACCTGATGTAATCACTGACCAACATGACAACTGCTATTCTTCAGAGTCTCCTGCAGAGATGCTTGGGGTTGCATGGACAGAGGACATCTCATACTTTCCTATACAAGGAGAGAGACAGCTCCTACACCACAATACCATAAGCAAGTTCCTGCTCCACACCTATTCACATCTGCCCCTAGGTGCAGGACAACACACTCACTTGCATAAATCTTCATACCTTTAGGCCAAGACCACAGCCGAGCAGAACAAGCTGCTGCCAGTTACAAAAGAGGAAAATACTGAACAAACTGGGAGGTTCAAGAGAGGAAAAGCTGGTTCAGAAAAGACAGATTTAGTGTAAAAATAAATGTCATTTTTGCAGGAGAGAGGGTGGAATGAAGGAAGACAGTGCCAGGTGCTCCTACTGGCGCACTTTCCCTGGGACGTAATTCCTATCAATAGTCTCCTCTTGCAGGAACATATGTAAGCAGCGCTCATTCTGTGCCAGTGGGTGTCCAGCAATTCTGGAAGAAAATCAGATGTGGAGGTTAGCACGGCTGCCACCGAGATCCCTGTACCTCTGCTCTCTGTCGGGGGTAAGGCAAACCGCCTTGCTAATGGGCAGCCAGCTCCAAGCACACCCACACTGGGCTCATGCCAAGGTCACTGGATTGGTGTGCAACAAGGCCATCAAGAGGTGCTTGAGCACAGGGTGTTTCCTCCCACGCCATGCCCTACATCAGGAACCATCCTGTCGGTGGGTCTCTGCAGCACAGCTAATATTTGCTTCACTCTCAGAAGAGAGCACTGAACACAACCCACACCTGAGGCAGAACATGCTTTACGATTTCATTACCTGGCTGCAGGCACCATCCTTCAGCATGGCACCTGCATGCAGCAGATCAAGGCTCCTTCCCAGTCAGCCCACAGACTTCTGCTACTGGCAGTAGTCAGAAATGCAGCACACAGCAAACCCAGGACATTACACTTACTTGTTAATAAACTGTTCTAGTCCCTGTCTCCGCTCCTCAATGAAGGATTCCTCAAAGATGCCTTCATCTCCTCGGAAGGGAAGCTGTCGTTTCAAAGCTTTTCCAGGCAGAGGGGGCACTACAATCTGAAAGCACAAAATCACACTCTCAGCAGAATGGCCACCTGCAAGTGGATAACCTTTACCATTTGACACTCACCTCCAGCCCCATTATGTGGATAGAGATCAAGCCCCAACAGCTGCCCACCACCTCAGGCTCTCTTTTGGACAGCTCAAGATTACTGCTACAAGCATCGACTTATGTCCTGGTTTCAGGAATAGGCAGATCTGAGCCAGGCCTCACCTTACTGTCTCGTTCCAGCTCATTCTTCAGCCATTCAAAGTCACTGTATCGTCTCCTCACACACGACTCCTTCAGTTTGAAGATTGGAAGGTTTGTCTGTAACAAAGTAGTTACTTCGCAGGTTGCTTTAGAAGCCAGGTAGTATTTCAACACAACTGAAACCTGAAGCTGTGTTTAGAAAACCAAGCCCCCTGAGGCATCAAGGGGGCAATGCCCAAGGAATCACAAGAACACCCAGCTTCTTTATTTAGGATAGAGCACAAGTACTGAAATCCTTCAGAATCAAGCAAGCGCTTGCCAGGCTATTCAGAGCCTGCCATTCTGGGCCCACCCCCCCCCACCCCCCACCCCCCCTTAAGTGACTATTTCAGGAACACCCCCCAGCCCATGGGCACAAGGTGAAACCAGGGCTCACAATACAGAGAAGGCTTATTTTTTTACCCTGAGTTCACTCCCATTTTGAAGTGACCTACAAAAGAACTTCACGCCAGCCTACAGAGGAAAAGAGCTTCTGACCTGACACTGGCATTTTCAGGGAAGAAGTAAGGGAGGAAATCTCATCCCAGCGAGTGTTCAAGGCCAGACCTCATGCTATGATCTTCTCTCAGAAGAGACTGCCTACCCTAACAAGCAATCAGCTTATGTCACTGGAGGAATGAATATGCAGCAATTCCCCACCCTTCTCCCCTACTGCTAGAATCTAGACTACTGTAAAGCTACAGTAACTTCACCTTTACCCTCTCAATGCAGCCTGAAACATTCAAGGAACTTAGGTAGCAAAACCCTGTGAGCAGCACCCAGGCAAACACGGGTATTGTGGCAACATGTTTCCTACAAGGTATTTGAAATAAAATTGCTTTCAAAGCATATCCACAGGAGTAAGTTTCAGTGTGACTAAGTCTCATCTGCACCTGCTAAGCACCCTTTGTCAGGCTGATAGAAACCAAGAATCAGAACAGAAAAAAAAAAAAAGAAAACACCCAATTCTTCTGAAAGGCAGTGGAGACTTAGCAGTTAAATCATGCTACGAACAGAAGGCAACACTAGCACTGTAACATAAGCTAAAATAGCTTGTTTTAGGTGAAACTCAATTTTACTTCCTTCAGCTGTGAGATGCAAAGCTACGAAGAGGTCTGCAGTTCAGCTTTGTTAAGGCTCTGTGAAGAAAACCCTGCAAGAATTGCTCAGAATGCTATGCATACTTCTGGATCACCAGCTATTTATGCAGTAAGCTGACTCGGAAGGGGTAGCTAGACTGCACTGTGAACAGGTCCAAAGATACTGCTAGTTAGCTTTCCTCCGTTGCCTGAGATAACCAGCAGCATACAGTCATGCCCTGCTCTGCAACCACCCTATGGTGCCCAAGTGCAAGGCCTGGGGCCCTAAAGAGGGAACAGGAGCAGGAGCCTGATGAGGGAGCACCCTCCTGTTCTTGTGCATACCAGCCCTCAGTGAATCCCGAAGGTCCTCAGAAAATCCACCAACTGCAAGTACTCTGACCTTGAGCCCTGGACTGCCAGAGACCCGCGAACAACCTGCTAGCCCCTCCATCCCGGCATAGCCCGGCTTGCAGGACTGGGGCTCACCTCCTCAGCGCTGCAGATAGCTACGCGAGCCGCAGGACCTATGCCCGGGCTGCATGGAGCTGCCCTGACCGGGCTCCCTACGCACACACGGCCGCTCCTCGTCCCGATCGCGCAGACGGCCCTCGGCCAGAGAAGCAAGACCACTCTGGCCGCCCTATCCCGACCATCCCTTCCCAGGCCGTACCCCAAGCCACCAGGCAGCCCAGCCCCACCTGGGCCCACACGGGGCTCCACGGCCACGGCGGGCCCCGATGTTTGCTTGCCCCTCCCCCACCGCCCGCCCCGGGCCCGAAGGCCCCACGGGGACCGCACCCTCATCCGGAGCTCGTAGCTCGTGTATCTAGCACGGCCCATGCCCACGGTCTGTGGGTTGAAGATGTCGATCTCGAGGAAATTGCTGGGCGGCCCGTACGCGTCCGTCAGGTCCTGAGGCTTGGCATTCAAGCGCCGGGTATCAGCCACCGCCGCCTCCGACATGGTCGTGCCGCCACAGCCCCGCCCGGCCCGACCGCTGCCGCAGCCCGCCCCGCCCGCCACGACGTGACGTCATCCGCTCGCTGTCTGCAATAACACGGCGGGTATCCAGGGTTCGGGGTCTGTCAGCCACCGCCCCGCCCGCACACGCTAGCACCGTCGCCCCGCCGTTGCCTGAATAAGCGAAGCAGCTATTCAGGGCGCGGGGCACGTCACGGTGCAGCCCCGGAACCTGCACGCCGGGCTCACTCTCGAAGCTGCCTTGCGTCGCCCCCAGACGGGCCCCCACGGGGCGGTGCAGAAGCTGGGGCTTAGTCGCCCGCACTGGTCTCTGGGGTCTGGAAACCGGGCGAGGAAGCAAAAACGTGCATAGGAACTGCTCCATAGAGAATGATGGGCGGGGCCAGACCCGCGCCCTGTACGGCCTGGGGAAGGGAGCTGGAGGAGAAGAGCCAGGGCCCCACAACCTAGTTGCTGCAGTTCTAACGGAAGGACTGAGACCCGGGTATGGGCCTATTACGCCTTGCGCCGGGGCGTCCCGGAAACGGGCTCCCGTCCATGACGTGACAGCGCGCGGGGGCAGCATTTCCGGGCCCGCACACCCCTAAGTCCCACGGCGCACGAGGCTTGTAGGCGGAGGAGCAGTTCCTTCCGTGGAGCTCCTAGCACGACGCCTGCCTGCGCGGGATCATCAGGCCTGCAGACGGGGGGTGGGTTATGCAAGAGCGGCTGCCGCGGTGCCTGCTGGGAACTGTAGTTGCGCCGGCGCACCACCTGCCACGCTCACCCCTCGGGGCTCCGCCTGGCCTTCCCTCCCCTCCGGCGTGGGGAACGCTGGGTACTGTAGGCCTTCGGCCGGACCGCGACACCTGCCGCCGCCCCGCCGTGACTACCGCTCCCGGCGTGCCCTCTGTGCGCAGGCGCAGGGCGCAGCGCTGCTCCCTGGTAAACACAGCGGCGCGGCGGCGGGCCCGGGTCTCACAAAGGGTTAGCGGGCTGGGCCGATGCGCCGTGGCGCGGTTCAGACTCAGTGGCGGCACTAGGGCAGGCGCTAATGGCAGAGGCAGGTGGTGCCGCCGAGGCGGCGCCAGATATCGACCCCGACTTCGAGCCGCAGAGCCGGCCGCGTTCCTGCACCTGGCCGCTGCCGCGGCCTGAGCTGTCGGCGGCGCCGGCGGAGGCGAGCAGCGCAGCGGGTGCGGCGGAGGAGGGCGCAGGCGGCACGGCGGCGGGGCCCGGGCGGGCCGACGGGGTGCGGGCGGGCGGCGCGGCGGCGCGGAAGGGCGGCTCCCGACGCAACGCCTGGGGCAACCAGTCCTATGCTGAGCTCATCAGCCAAGCTATCGAGAGCGCCCCCGAGAAGCGGCTCACGCTGGCGCAGATCTACGAGTGGATGGTCCGCTCCGTCCCCTACTTCAAGGACAAGGGTGACAGCAACAGCTCCGCCGGCTGGAAGGTGCGCGACGGGACGGGGCGGGAGGGGCGGGCCTGGCCTTCGGCGAGGAGCCCTCAGTGGTGTCGGTGCTGGGGCGTGCTGTACAGCCGGGTGAGGAGCGGCTGTCTGAGGCGTCTTCCCGCTTCCGAGCTGGCATTGCCGCTTGCTCGGCCAGCCGTCCGCCCTGCCGCGCAGCCCCGTGCTTACCTGTTGCTACTTGTCCCCAGCCGGGCTCAGTGCACTCTACGCTGGTGCCAATGTGTAATCCCTGCGCTACAGCGCGGCGGCCTGGGGTTCTGGTCTGCCAAAAGCCCTTTGGTTGGCACAAGCCTGTCCGCCAGTGAGTGCAGGGCAAGATCTCAGACCCAGCCCAACATCTGGCTCTCTGCAGCTGGAGCAGAGAGGATTGGGCTTCTCTGGGTGGGTAGTTATAGCATGGCTATGTGAGGCTGCTTTTTGTGCCCTTGGTGTTTAGAAAGCTTTATCCAAAAGGAGAGAAGGTCAGTTAAAAGGCTGTAGGTAAGCTTCCGTACAGTACTGCGCTAAAGCTCCATGAGATCTTGACAGGCTGGAGAGATGGGCCTATGCTATTGTCATGAAGTTAAACAAGGCCAAGTGCAAGGCCCTGCACCTGGGGCGGGGCAATCCCCAGCACAAATACACGCTGAATGACAAGTCATTTGAGAGCAGCCCTGCAGAAAAGAACTTGAGGGTGCTGGTTGATGAAGTGCTTAACATAAGCTGGCAATGTGTGCTGGCAGCCCAAAAAGCCGGACGTATCCTGGGCTGCATCAAAAGATGCCTGGCCAGCAGGTCAAGAGATGTGATTCTGTCCCTCTACTCTGCTCTTGAGACCTCACCTGGAGTACTGCGTCTAGCTCTGGAGCCCCCAACACAAGAAGGACATGTTGGAGCAGGTTTGGAGGAGGGCCACAAAGATGATCAGAGGGTTGGAGCACCTCTGCTATGAGGACAGGCTGAGGGAGTTTGGTCTGTTCAGCCTGGAGAAGAGAAGGCTCTGGTGAGCCTTTATAGCATCTTTTCCAGTACCTGAAGGGCCTACAAGAAAACTGGGGAGGGACTTTTTATAAGGGCATGTGGTGATAGGATGAGGGATAATTGTTCTAAACTAGAGCAGGGTAGATTTAGATTAGCCGTCAGGAAGAAGCTCTTTACTTTGAGGATGGTGAGGCATTGGAACAGGTTGCCTAGAGAGGTTGTGGACACCTCATCACTGGAAGTGGATCTAGGCTGGATAAGGCTCTCGAGCAACTTGGTCTAGTGGGAGGTGACACTGCCCATGGCAAGGGCATTTGAACTAGGTGATTTTTAAGGTGCCTTTCAACTCAAGCCATTCTATGAAATAACTGTTTAATTCTTGGCTTGAAAGAGGCTCCTTTTATAATGGGTGCTACATCCCAGAGCAGTGCCAGTGCTGCAGCCATGTGGGGACTGAGTATCTCTGCTGGATTTTGGGAAAGCAATATGCTGCTTCAGAGCCTCAACATTGTCTTCTCCTCTTGCTCTAGAAGTAGGCATGTGCAAAGTTCTATTAAAAGAGCTAAAGTCTCTTCTGTCCTCTGCAGGTGGCAGCCAGGTGTTCTCATTATTGTTAGTCAAAGCTCCAGCAAAGAGAAAGGGAGATGCTAGAGCGGGCTTGTGAAATAGTCCCTCGGGGCTGTTCTGATAGATTGTAGTGGATACCATGGTGACTGGAGTCTAAAGAGGGACCTATTGCAGACTGGAATTACACTTAATGCCACACTTTTGTTTGCAGTGTACCTCTCCATTTGTGGTGGTGTTTGGCAGTTCATCCGTTCTGCAGCAGTTTAAGCCAGTGTGGTTTGGGGCTTCTGTGACTCTAGCCATGCGTTCCTCTAGCTGTAAGTCAGCACAGAGAGTTAAGTTTGCCAAGAAAAAAAAAAAAAGATAGCTTTTTCTGGTAGGTTAGCTGGCTCAGCTTTCTGAAGTGGCATACTATGTGGTTGCATGAGTGCAAATGTTTGCTTGAGAGAAGGTGGGAATGTATTGAGGAAGAGGCAGCTGTTGCAGCTTAGTCTGACACAGACTGATAAAAAATTTTCACCTTTCCCATTTACCTGTCTCACTGACAGTTCCTAGAGAACGTATGTAGCTTGACTAAAACTGCTACTACTGGCTTCCTACCCCGCCCCCCCACCCCGCGCTCCCACCTTGGCTCTTTCTTCTTTCTCTGGATGTCTTTTGCTTGGGTGCATTTTCTTTTCAGAGGATTTGGTGGTTTCACTGGAAGATAGTTCTTGTTTCCTAGGGCTAGGCATGCTGTCCTAGTCTTGCTCTTGCTGTGTGGAGTCGCATTTTTTTTGGCAGACTTTTAATGGAACGGGTGCATTTTCTCTTCAGGAATGTTTGTGTCTGTTTAGCAGTAGTGCCTGAGACTGAAGTTCAATGTGGCTTCTGAATGCATCTCCCAGGTATCATGGGGAAGGGGGAATATAGTTGTGTCCTTACAGAATGGATGCTAGAACAGGTATACTTTGCCTTGATTCAGTATAGCTGGTTTTTGTTGTATTGATTCATGTGTAACAGGACCATCAGCCTTTGGTTTGCTTTGTGTTTTAGTCATGTATCACTTCAGGAAAACATACAGTTGGATTTAACTTGAAGAAAGGCAGAGATTAGAATTTGTGCACGAAATAACAGTTGACATCTCTTCTTAGACACTTTTGGTATATCTGTTCTGTAATGACTTATCAGCATGAAATTCATTCATACTTTTTCAGCCTGGGAATGGGCTAACCAGGCTGGCTTTAGTAGGTGAAAAGAACAGAAAGTTCTTGCCAAGAAGGATGAGGGAGAACAGAATGACAGCGGCCTGTCTTGTGATTACAGCAATTTAAAACCCTTCATTTTAATCAGAAAACAAAGTACTGTGATGAAGTACAGTTGAAAGTGTTTAAATGTCAGGGGAAATTTAATAAAAACTTGCATTCATTATATTTAAGATAAACTGAATAAACAAAAGATGCCTCTTAAGTTGAGGAGTGGACCTGCCTGGTTTGGGTTGTTTTGGTTTATTTGTTGTTGTTTTTCGGGTGGGTTTTTTTGTTGTTTTTTTAAGAGCTGTGAAGCTCTGCTTGCATTTTTTTTTAATTTAATTTTATGAAAAACATCTTGATTTCTCTTAGCTTTATTGATTTCTCGCTGTTGGGCAGAATGAGTTTGGATAAAGGAAGTTATTGTGGAGCTGCTGCTAAATGCTGATGTAGCATTTTGATGCCTCCTAGAATTCTGGTATTTCTGTGTTTAGGCAGAGCCATACTCATAACTATATCCAATTTGTATGTAGTGCAGCTCTAATAGAGAATTTTAAATGGGAAGCATGTCTTTAAAACCTTTTAAAAAATCTACTTTAGTTAATAAAAAAAACCCCATAAACTCATTGTTGCTTCTTAATTACTTTACAGCTGCCCTACTCCACTATACAATTGGGGGAAATACAGCCGTTACAGACTGCCAGGGTGTAACCTCTGTGAATTCCAGAAAAATCTGTTTTTTCAAGGAAGGCAATGTTTGCTGTTCTTGAACCACATCAAGCACTTTGCAAAGGACAGATTTGCTGGGTGTGCAGTCTGTCATTTCCCTGAAGTAATTCAGCTGAAGTTAAGAATTAACCAGCCTGAAAGGCAGAAGTGTCCTTGCAGGACTATGGTGCTGTGCTTCTTTGTAATCCTTTCTTTGGTGCTCTGCAAGCTGCTCTGTGGATTAGAGGATAATTTCTTTTGGCTTTGAGATTACTCTGGGGATGAAGGTTTTGAGATGTTTGAAGTCCATAAGCCCTGCTGAAGTGGATTGTGCTGGTTGCTGCATTTCTTGTATGTATGAGTATGAGCAAGTGTGACACAACCAGGAGCAATGTTAAGGACTAGTCTTTCTCAGACATTCTGTGTATTCTCTCAAAACTGTTGTCTTTCCCTTTGTAGAAACAGGATTAACTTTAATAAATGTCCTTTTAAGCCTCCAAAGACACTTCACCGAAGCAAAAATCAAGTTTCCTGTGTGTGCAATGTAAAAGGAAGAACAAATGATTCTGCTGTATTGCATTAGTTATAGGAGGTTGAAGTTGCACCTCTGCATTCTGGTACTTCATATTCACTTCAAATGTGTACTTGTATATACACATACATATGTGCATCAACTCAAGTAACTGTATTATGAATTAAATATTACCAAGCATGTTTATCTGAAACAGAAGGTATCATCCATCTGGAAACTCATCTATTTATTAATCTTTAATACAGGGAGCAACATTTTATTTTAAACCTTTCCATTACATGCTTGTGTTATATGTGCATTGCCTGTAGTTATTAACTGTTGACCAGATGGATCGGCTGAGGTCTCAAGTGCTTCTTTGCATGTACCCTGTAATTCTGTCTATCGTGATAGTGACTGGCTTCCAGTGCCATAAGCCTGGCTCTAAAGGTTGCTGGCCTCTCTGAGCTGAGGGTATTTTACCTCCTGGTTGAGCGGGTACAGAGGTTCCTCACATTGGAGTAGCTGCTCATCCTGTGGCACTCTGAAGCTCCTCCATGAAAGAGTAACAGGTGAAAAGATAAAAGCAAACTCTCCATCCATTTCTGCTCTTCTGTAACTGGTAGGTTCTGCCATGTGATCCTTCCACCCTGCAAATAAATACCAGTTTAGTGTATACAAAATTACCAAGACAAATGTTCACATAAAGATGAAAAGTTTACCGTTCATTGGAGTGTTGACTGCTGTTGTCAGCTTTTGATTTTATTTTTTTCCTTCTGTAGTCAGATCTATGAAAAAGCAATGGTCAGTTCCTAAAACAGTTACATTAGCTGTTTGCTTATATCCATCTAGACTGTGCTGGAGTGTGCCTGTACTCTTGAAGATTTTTTTGGCTCAGACTTGTCAGAAACATAGCTTCTTAACATGGACAGGTAAGGGCCCAAATCACTATTAGGAGAACTTTCTTTAATTTCACAAAGAAACCATTTATCTGAAAGGAACATCTGGTGGGAATGCTTTACACAGGTTTGCTTTTGACTATTGTTATTGAAAATTTCAAGATGATTATTTAAGACATTCAAAACATTTCCCAGTTTTTGCTCACTGAGACATAACTGACTTGATACAATAAAGCAAAAGAAAACCTAAACCTTAAACTCACATCTTAGCTCTGAGCAAAGTAGAATTCTGCCTGACCTTCAGCCTGTGCAAGTTTGTGCATACAGGAGGCTCAGTCTAGAGTACGTATCCTTCTCTGCTGCACTCAGTCATTGACCTCAGTCTGTGGAAAAAAAAGACAACTTTCTGTTGATCTTGCTGAGAAAGCCTGTAGTGTTTACTCTTCAGTTCATGTTTCTGAAATTATACTATTTTCCCTTAAACCTTCTGACACCAAGAATGAAGAATTGTGCATTCTAAGTTGAATTGTAGTAGTAATGTTATTGCTGTCATCATTGCTTCTTCATTTAAGTCTAGTTAGTGTTTAGTGGTGGTGTAGCTACTGCTTTCTATAAAGTTGGGATTATTTTGCTTTCTTGGAAGTTTATGTCCTGCAGAGGGAGAGAGGGTCTGTTTGAATCCAGAGTAGCTGGGGGTGGAAACTGCTGGACTCCGGCCATTACCTGGTATGTCTCCAAAAGCATTCAGGCATTCATGTGGTTTTAGCGATGTGCTTAGTCCTGGCAGAAGGGAGATGTTCTCTGTCCCAGCTGTTGACAACTTAGCTGGGTTTTCTTTGGGGGGGGGGGGGGGGGGGGGAAAAAAAAAGAGGGGGAAGAGGGAAGGGGGAAGGGGGAAGGGGGAAGAGGGAAGAGGGAAGAGGGAAGAGGGAAGAGGGAAGAGGGAAGAGGGAAGAGGGAAGAGGGAAGAGGGAAGA
>JANIJG010166243.1:0-53628 GCA_024611175.1 Megaceryle torquata
ATAACTTTGGCTGGGTTTTGCTCTGTCTCCCTCTTGCTAGAGGCTTTCTAGGAAACAGCAAGTGCCTTTTGACTTTTTGCGTCCAGTGATGTAAATATGCAGGGTTAACTTCCCTCCTGTCTAGCTTGGTAGGAGCTGCAGCCATCTTCCTGTGGAAGAGCTTGCTCGGTGCATGAAAAGGGTTAAAGCACTTCAGAACCTTCCTTGGCTTTCTGTGCTAAATTACCCTAAAGTTTTGACAAGTAGGATGGCCTAGACAGATGTGTTGACATGGCAACCGCTCCAAGGAAACGCTTGTCAAGAAAGGAGAGCAGCCAGCCTCCAGTCATGACAAGGTACTGCAAGCAGGAGGCTGCAGCCGCTGCCCTGGCTGTGCCCACAGATCTTGCTGTCAGTGCCCTGATCAGTGTGAATAATTTATATGTCTGAGAGCCTTTAATGCAGCTGCAGTGACGTGAGCAGTGCTAGCGAGACCCAACCGCCAATTTGCTGCATTAATAGTAAGAATGTTCTCCTGCTTTTGCTTGTAGCCAGTATACCCAGGGAAGGAGGTTAAAGCCAGGTTTGCTGCGTGGCAGTTCCAGTTGTTGCTCCCCTGTTTGCCCCAGAGGGACTGATGCACTTGGAGCTTACAGTCTGCAAGGCTGGGAACCTGAGGTGGGAGTGCGTGCCTGAATTCTGACAGGCAGGACCACTGGCTTTAGCTCCTCTTCTGCCTGCTCTGAAGGCAGCAGACCCAGCTTGCTGGAGAAACAGTGTGGCCTAGTGGCTGGGGTGCTGGGCTGGGGATTGGGAGATGCTGTGCCCTCGCTTTCCACCGTTGACACTGTTTTTCTGACTACGGGTGGCGAGGGGGGATTCTGCTTTTCTAGGTGTTTAGAGTTACTTGCGTGCAGTGTCTGCTGTTACTTTACCTACCTGTTTCTGGGTGCTTTGGTGCACTGCTGTGTGGTTCCCTTTGGTTTCTGAGTCCCTCAAGCAGACCAGACTGGGGGGGCTGGTCTGTTGGACAAGAGGACCCCAGCTCTTGCAGAGTCATAAAAAGGATCCCTGCTGCCTTTGTAGACAGTTAAGCTCCTGATTCCCCAAACCAGCAGTGAAGTGGCATCTCCGGGTGACTAAGAGGTAGGCTGCTCACTGCAGACAGAGCAGCCTGTCCTGGAACAGGGTACAGTTGCCTTTGCTCTCTTTTGAGAGGTTCTGGCATTTGGTGTCCGTGTCCTGCGGTGCCTGGCTCTCGGTGCGTGAATGGAGCGCTGGTGCTCTCTACTGTGCTTTCAATTACAGAGATAACCCTGAGCTCTGGGAGGCTCAATGGATGTGCTTTTTGTTGGGGGGTAGCGGTCCTGGAGAAAATGTACTTGATCTGATGTAGCATTTTCCATGCAGCAGACACCTGGGCTTCCCAGAGTGCTTTGCAGCACAGCGTGCTCAGCAGGCTCCGTGGAAAGCGTAATGCATACCCTGGTGATTTCAGTACATGGTGTTATTTACCCTATTGACGTCAGCAGCTACGCGCTCGCAGCTTCTCTCCACTATAGCAGCCTGCAGGAGACAAGCTGCAGAGAGCTTACGAACTCCCTAAATGCGCCTGACCTTTCCAGAACTCAGCATATAATTCTCAGCTAAGTAAATGTCCATTTGTGAGTATTTTGGGAACAAACCTCCTATTAGCTTTCTGTGTGCAGCTCATTTTGCTCCTATTCTGCAAACCAACACCACATGGATTCTTATCAAAACACTGTAGTCTTTATTTGCTGATAAGTCAGTTCAGCAGGGACTGTGACATAAAACTGTATTATGGCATTTTCCTGGCAGAAAATTACCACATTTAAGTACCTTTTTGAGCAGAGAGATCTCTTCTCAAACTACCGTGTTTAAACTCTTTCCTAACACTGACTGACAGCTCTATGGGAAAATGGAGCCTTCCCATTAGGGATATTGCATCGAATCCTTGCTGAAAAGCCCTGGAAAAATGGGCAGATAGAACTTTTGAAATAAACTGGAAGGATAAGATTTGATGTACGAGTCTCCTTTCCCCGAGTAGCCTTTTATTGCTTGTAGAGGAACAAAGAGAAATTGGTGTGTCTGGCAGTGTAATCCAATTCCAGCTTTCAAACTGGATTTTTTTTTTTCTCCTCCTCTCTTTCCTCTCAACTTCCTACATGTCTCTACCTTCCTACTGACAGTCCTGCTCCAATGTCCTTCTCATGTCTTCCTTGACCTGTGGTATTTGTTTATGAGGAGAATTATTCGGATTAAATGCCAGAGGCTCATCTGTTTATATTTTAGAAAAGAGCCTTCCTGTTTAGCCTGTAGACTGTGAGGTTGCTGGGTGTCAATTTCAAACACACATCAGAGTTTTCTACTTTTCAAACATGAATACTGTGAGGCTCTGTAACCCCCTAAAACGGGCTACCAGGCAATGCTTATCTGAGGACTGTGCTGAGCTGCGCAGCTTGTCTGCGGTATCTCTGGTAATTCAGTGGTATCTCAGCAAGTGGAGCTGGGGAGGGAGCACCAACTGACAATTCTGCTCTTAGCAGAAAATCAGGAAATTGGTCAGCTCTGTTCTGCAGCTGGGTAGGTGCATCCTTCCAGTGTCCAGGTCTGGATAGCTCCAGGTAAATGCATGCAGCCTTGTTCTTGTTTGGTGCTGTTCACCTACCCAAGTATGCAAATCTGCCTGTGCTAGAAGGAACTGGGTCTAGATTTGGCTAAAGCCTTGCAAGACTGAAGCTTCCATCTGTTGGCTTTATCACTGTTGGAGCTTTTCTGGCCACGTACCTGCACACTGGTCTGCAGAAGTCCTTCCACTCTTATGTGCAGAGGATCAGATTTTTGCAGTGCATGTGTGGGTGGGGATCTCTGTCTTTTTGCTGTCATGGAGAGTGGTGGCTTTCTGGGGCTAGCTACTACTGCAGCCCTCTCCTAGACACTTGCCCTTTCCCCCTTTCCAGTGCATCATTTCTGTCATGGGCTTTCTTGGGGATGAAGCTTTTCGAGGCTTATCCCGAATATATATAGTACTCTGGTGCAAGGTGAATAGAGGCTGAAGCGCACACCCATAGAGATGTTAGGCACTCAGTTCAGACGTGGTTTTAAAGCTACGCTCGGACTGTAAAAGCGTAGTCAGCAGAAGAGATGTGTGTGCATTCTGCTTTCGCCCTGTGTGTAAATGGTGCTGATGGTCGGCTGCTACCTCGTGTGTATTGTGCTCCTGTGACAGCCTTGCTGCTGATCCATCTGCCAGGGACTTAAATGAGCACTGTCAGCCAGATAACACTGAAAAGGAAAGCTCTGCTGGCCTGAGGCCCAGCAGAGAAATGCTGTGCTCTGCAACTCTGCGAGGGATTTAAAGGCTCTGACCTAGTCTGTAAGTCAGAACTTATCCTGGTGAGGGGGAGGGCTTTCTCCTGTCTCTGCTGGGATAAGGAGGGCTTAGGCTCTGCCTTTTGGGGTGGAGGGGAGGAGTGTCTTCCAGACAGCTTGTCGGGTTAGTTGAGGTAACCCCTTTGACTGTGTGTGTGGGGGAAAGCAGCCGTGAGAGATCTGCTGAATGTGTCCAGCTTAGTGCATGAAGAGCTAAGGCACAGCTACTGGTATCCCGTCTGGGTGCAGGGACTAAAGGCTTCTTGGCACTTCTGATTCACAGGAATGTGGAAGATGATCAGTCAGCTGATCAGTACTGTTACAAACCAAGCTAGTAATTCTCTTGCTAAGTGTTTTGTGTTCCAGTGCGTCATGCTAATGGCTCAGCTGCAGCTGTTGATGGCCAGTTGTAGCTGAGGTCACTACACAAATGCAGCAGGGACAGCAGTTTCACTGTGGGAGGACAGGGTAATCTGCTGAGTACTATACTAATTTTTGCCTGATGTCTCTGAGCATCATACTTTTCCTATTGGAAGGGTTTCTTCACTAACCCCCGAGGGTTACAATAGTGTTGCTAGTGAGGCTGAGAAAAGAGCTACTGAGATTTTGTGGTTTGGTTGTTTGTTTTTTTTTTTTCTCTTCACATATACACACAGCACATCAGGCCGTTTGTGTCATGTAGCTGTCATTGCATTCCTATGGAAGAACTAAGGTTTTTTCCATGTTAGTCTGGTTTCTGATGCTCCCTCTGTGCAGAGCATGGTATTTTGCTTTTCCACAGAGCCCCTGCTGGAAGTTGCCCATTCTCTCTGTGAATGTACTTGCTCTTTCTGCCTAAACTACCACAGGGCTGAGATGGTTCACTTTCAGTTTTTGCCATCAATGGGACGGTGGTGTAGTACTTGAAGATCAATATTTCACTGCTCTTGCTTACAGAGGAAAGAAGCCTCTCTTCTAAGAGGAAAGTCCTAGATAGGCTTTCTTTGACTTAGCCTTAAGACAATTACACCCCAGATTGGGGTAAAAGGGTTTAAGGGAAGTAGTTAACAGGATGCAGCTCATGAATATCTGTGTCTTACTCTGGTCTTGGGAGTGGGGCTTTTCTTCTCATTTCTCTCAGAGGCCAATTCAAAGTTGCTTTCTGAGAAGAGGAGGAGAGCAGAAAGCAAGGGTTATCTTACTGTTTCCTATTTCATGGAAGAAAAAATATCCCCAACCTTGCCTACTGGTTCTTGATCTCATTGTGAGTAATTTAGAATGAGTCTTCTGATAACAGTACTGTAACGGTCCCGTGGCATGAAGTTTTCCAGTCTCTCCAATAGCCTGCAGGGTCCCATGCCGTGCCTTGATACTCTGGCTTGCCTTCAAATCTCTGCATACATGGGCTGCAGAAATACAGGCTCTGTGCAGTTGGTGGCATAACTAGCTCAGTAGGACCTAGCTGTAAATTACTGTTGGGTGAGTAGCTTTCCCAAACTCTCTTAATATAGGAGCAGCCAGTAACATCCCCTGGTGGTGCTGGAAATAGGTGTACAGGACCACCTTGGCTGACACCTATGGAAAACTGAGAGTCACACTGCATGGTATAACCAGTTAGACCATTAGATCAAATTGTTGTGGGTTATTCTTTTTTAATGAAGAATTAAATCAGTGGAAAGTATGCGTGGTCCAGACCCCAGAGTAACTTTAAAAAGAATTGCTTTCCATACCCTAACACCTGCTCCTATACTATCCAGAAAGGATAGGTCCCTGTTAAAGCCATTTGTGTTTTGTTTTTTGGTTTTTTTTTTTAATTTTGCAACCATTTTCTCTACAGATAAAGGATATTAAAGAGTTTAGGACAGTGGTTTTATTTGGGTCTGTTTCTTTTAGTGAGATTTGGTTTTCCCAGCCAAGAGCTGATTTAATTTTTTTGAGGTTCCCCCCCATCCTCTCCCAAACAGCTTTGCATTGCAGAGCTGCTAAAACAAATACTGTAGAGGATGTACAGAGAAGGAATGTTTTTACAGGTAAAGAACATTGGGAAAGGTAGAAAAGCAGGTAAGCAGATCTTCCCTCTGGACATGATCTTTTTTGAATCACACTTGAGGTAACAGGAGACAGATCAAAAAAATGTAACCTCAAGAAATGTCACTGTTCCACTATGATGTCTACAAGAAAAATCTCACTACTTTGTGAGGTAGTAACTCTGATGCCAAGCAGCTCCCCCTGTAACGTTTTTTTTTTTCTGGTCAAATCTAGACTGGCACTACTCCGTGGAACATGGCGTGCTGTGATTATGTTACAAGGGAAATCACGATGAATTCCCTCTGGTGATACCCAAACCCCTGTCCTCTTCACACGGTGTTCCTAAGGTTTAAACACTGTAGGATCAGCTATTACCTGTTGGATAGGGTACCCTGATTAACAAGGAAAAATGTCAAAACTGAGAGTAGTTTTGAGAATAAATTTCCTCTTTCAAAGCCAAGGCAGTACAGCGCTGACAGCTGACCTGGCCTGGGGTGGTGAGATCCTGAAGTGTTTGACATTCTGCAGCCTAGGAGGCAATAAGTAAATGTGTTTTTCTGTTGCAGCTGTAGAATGCTTTCTCCATTCAAAAGGCAGAGGTATCAGCTATCCCCAAGTAAGTAAAAATGAAGCAAACTTCAGTCTAGAAAATCCATCCTTTGCAGGAGACATTAATTTTCTCGATCATTTGTAGGTTGGTGCCTCAGAGAAAATAACCTCAGCGTAATACAGAAAGAAGCTGCTGAGAACACAAGAGTGGCAGGGGCTGCTTTAGCTCACTAGATATTTAAAAAATGAAATGCACATATTCTTTATTTTGTATTAATACACTGTAATTGCTTCACAGAGTCCAGCATATCAGTTGCATGTAAATACTACAGATGAACTTGCCAAACTGGAGCTCACAAAACTAGTGCATTTATCCCAAAGCAGAGACTAAACCCTCTAAGTCCTTAAAAAAATACATTAAAGAACGTACCACACACACACATATTGCACTTTTCTCCATATGAAATTTTTACCCCATATACATCACACCAAAGTCTCTTCAAAGGAGTCTGTAATACAAGATAATAAAGCTAATAATTACTCTAACAGTAGTGTACACAGTTCTCTAATGTTAGACGTAACAGATTTGAACAAAGAACCCGCTTTGGAGTAGTACAAAGCAGTGCCCAATGGATACTCTGCCAGAGCAGAAGGCATTAGGAGCCTTTTCTTCTAATTGGCTTAAAGGAAATTACATGAGATGTTAAATAAGATTTTGGTTGCGGGAAGAGTTGGTCAAAACTACATTAAAAAACACTGTAGTTTCCCCCATCACCAGCACTGTGAAGCTCAAATGAGCTTAGGTAAGTTGGCACGTCCTTATAAATGAATCACAGAACTCAAGAACAGAATTATTTTTCTCCGAGTCCCACAATGTACAGCATCCTGGGGTTGGATGGGGAAGGAAGTGGTTATAGTTATGGCAGTGACCCAGCTCCTGGAGCAGAACAGGGCCTGTCTCCAGTGCTCTTGTGTGTCCCATTACCAGTTTTCACCATGTAGTTCCTTGAGTGCTTGGTTGGATATTAAAATTCCACAAAGTGTTTATTATGCTGTGGGTTAGGGAAGAAAGACTGAGAGGATAGGACTCTTCATTGCCTCTCCCCCCTTCCTTCCCCCCTAGTAGTGAAATGCCTGGTCTGTTATGCTGCAGTATTTGTCGCGCTGTTTCTCTTCCCTTTGTTAGTCACTTACAGTGTCAGAGGGGTTTCTGTGTTCCATAGCTATTTACTGTGTCAGATGAGTTTCCTTCTGCAGGGAAACCACACAAAAAACCTGTTTTCTATCTCGGGTATTTAAAGTAGAGCTTTCTAGCCCGCTTTGTCTTGCATCACGTAAGTAGTGTATGGATGTGATCCCTGTTCCTTAACCTCTCCTTTGCTGATGCCTTGAGAATCACTGTGATATCAGAGGTAGAAGCTGAGCACTTACATATTGACTCCAGCTGCACAGCTGGATCAATACCAGAGCAGGCTACGTAGCAACTGGAGTTGCCTCTCCCATTGTAGTATATGGGAAGTAAAGTGCCTTCTGTCAGTTGTTAAACCCTTTTCTCCTTCACAGCCTACAATGCAGTGACTATTCCACATTCAGATGTGGTCTTACTGCTGAAAATGCTGGCTGATCATCGACCTTTCCACACCTTCTTTTTTTTTTTTTTGTGGTATCAAAGACCTTAGCTCAAGCAATGTTCCAGCAAACAGCAGCGTTTTCTACACGTGAGCAGCACAGTTTCTCTGCTAGTCTTTGTGCTTTAGTGAGTCTGCAATTGTGCTTAAGGTTTGCTCCGAAGAGGGCTGAACTAAGCTGTAAGCCTCCTTTGTCCATCATCCTGTCATGTCCCACACTACTTACAGGCTAGAAACAAAACCCAAACTGGAGATCTAAACTTTCTGCAGATTCCTTAACAATCCTCCTATGACTGACGTTAACTGAAGGTTCTGGAGACACAGCTGCTTGTTGAGTTTAGTATTTCTTGAAATGGTTGATACACCAACAGTTCGTGATGCTAAATATTGCTGTAATACTTTCAATGTTCTATATACATGAGCAATCAAAACACTGAGAAAGGTAAACACTATGTTCCACATGGTGGAACGTGTGCTCTGAAGGGACTTTGGCTAGAGCAAGGATATAAATGGGGTACTGTCTACTTTCTTCAGAAAAAAGCATATAGGCTGATAAAGAACTGAAAAAGGCACAGCACTATCACTTCACAGGGTTTGTTTTTTTTTTTTTTAAGCTCGTGTTTATCCTTAAGTTCTAAAACCCTAAATAATTGTCCAAATATACAAAGCTCAATAAACCACCAGCAACACATACTGCAAATTCAAAACACAGTTTGTTTGCTTCTTTTTAAAATGCAACAGAAGGACAGATGGATCCGTTCCAGTGATGGGAACTTCTCCGAGACACAGCCTTCTACAAGGGCCTGTCTGCAAAAAGGGTTGATTTCAAAAGCCTCCCAGGTGAATTTTTAAATTTTTTTTTTTTTAATGCTACTGGCTGCAGCTTGATCTATCTCCTGGTACTTACCTTCTATCTCTGTAAGCTACTCCTTTATCCCTCCGTATTCTGATCCCCACCCAGAGGTCTCTCTAAACCACTGCGGTGCCCTGTGTCAGTTCCAGGTTATCTTTTATCAAGCTGTCACTTAGCAGAGATCCAGAAGTTTCCCTTAGCTGACAATTAAGAGTTCCTTGGCAGGCTTGGGACATAGCGTTTGCTTGCTAGCAGGAGGAAGTGGAGGCTGCCTGAGATGCCTGGTGATCTCGGAGACTTACCGTGGAGTAGTTCCAGATCAGTAGCTTAACCAGCAATTGGATGACAAAGTGCAACTTTCCTTTAATTCCGCCTCACGCTACCGTTTCAAGAGTATTACAGTTGCCATCAGCGCAGACCATAATCTACCCTGAATTTCAATGAAAACTATTGCTTTATTGCCAAGAAGTTCAATACGATGTGCGCTCATTCTCATTTCTCCAAGTGAATGTTAGGTGAGTGCTGACAAACTCCCCAGTTTTTTTAGAAGGGGCTATTTCTTTCCTCTAAAACTCGTTTTGGCCTCTTTCTATGCGAACTATTTCTCTGTGGGATGAAACTGTACTATCTGTTCTCTAGCCCCTGCCACCAGCAAGAGGAGCTAGTGGCCAAACACCTCTCACCACCTCCTGCTCTTTTTTTTTTTTTTTTCTCTCCAGTCAGGTGGATTTTTAGTTCCCCTGTAAATTCAAGGGTTGAAAAATTGCCATGAACTTTGGGGTAGGAACAGAAACCAAAATTTCACATGCTTCTCTATTTGTCCTGTCTTCCCACACTCAAGTTACTTGCCCCATGCCATTAATTCACCAGGACATAGCCACTGTGCTGGGGATCTACAGTCTCCATCATTTCACAATCAAAGAGTCCAGGCAATTCCGAGAGGGTTAACGCATCATAGTTTGACTGGGACTCATGAGGTGCTGAGCTGCCCTGGCTTTCAGGCAATGCTACACTGCTCTGTTGTGCTGGGTCCATGGAATACTGGCACTGGTTTGGGTAGTCTGGCTCAGAAGAGGTGACAACAGGCAATTCACAAGTCTGATAAGAATATTGTAAGGATTGTGGTGGCTGCTGCACCTGAACTGGTGATGACAAGCGTGATGAGCTGGTGATCTGGGAGGGTGGCAGTGGATCCAGCTGTACCTTCTGGTATTGACTGAGGAAGGGGTCGTATTGCATTTGTTCTGAGGAAGGCTCCATCACGGGGCTCAGAGGCTGCTGCAAGCTGAACTGGGTTGATTGCTGCTGTTGCTGTTGTTGCTCCTCCTGGCATGAAAGCGGCAGTTGACTTGACCTTGGGTAGGAGCTCTCGGCTATTTGCATCTGGTTAAAATAGGCCTGCAGCTGGGACTGCTTCTGGAGAAAGAGTCGCTTCTGATGCAGCCTGGATCGAGGACATAAAAAGCAATTACTTTTGCCTTTTGAAGTGTTAAGGCACTAGGCACGAGTCCCGCATGCTTCTCACTCATTCAGTTCCAGCAGAGAACGAAGCACAGGACTGGAAAATTCCTGGGAAATCCTGGTTATTAAATTTTACAGCAGAGCAGAATCTTCACCTTTCAGCAAAGGTAAAGGCTGAGTTTGTAGACCCCTTTTTGATAACCTTTGTAGTCGCCCAGTGATTTTTTTTCCTGTGCAATTAAGTTAACCCCATGCATTGTTTAATTTTGTTTGCTACGAATAAAAGGCCTTGCCTTTGTGTATTAAGCCTGCTGTTCACTGCTCTGTGGAACTTGAAGAATTGACTCTCAGTGCCTACTACTGGAAATGAACCAAGTCTCTTTCCTTCTCATATTCTTGCTCTCTAAACTGCACTGCTCTCTATGAACTTTTACAAAAACTCCCTGGTTTTGACTCTTGACAAACAGTAAGAATTTACAACACAATGTGAGGTTACAGCTCCCTTTGAGAAGTTCCTGGGATGTGACACAGTGGATGTCTGCTGCCAGCCAGTTCCCAAAGCATGCAGAAATAGGAAACCTACTGCTGCTGCAAGCCGACAGCGTTCAGACAAGGAATTTCTTGCTTTCCAGCTTATTCCTCTGTGCAGCCGTCCTCTTCTTAAAGAAGTACACCAAGGTGCTCTCGATACTGTTAAGGTCTTGATTAGGATTAATTAACTTTACAGTTGTCAGGAGTGGCCCTAAAGTTCAAGTTATTACAGATTGCATGCTTTCTCAAAATCAAGTAGTGTTTTATACCTCTGTTCCTCAGTCTTTTTATTCTGGACAGCATTTAGTTAGGTTGTTATTTTCCTTTCTCTGTCCGTGATTCTTTTGCAAGAGTCAGGGATAGTAACTGTGTAGGATCTGGCTTGCTTGCTTCTTTGATGATTACCAAATGATGAGCTCAAAGAGCTTACAGCCCTTTAACTTCACAAGTAAGCCGAGGCCGCTATAATATGTACAGCTATAAGAGGACGCTTCAAATCTATTTGTGTTTTACTGTAACTTTTTCAGAGGACTGTCACTTCTAAACTCATATGGCAAGAAAAAGTAGATCTACTTCACTGTAAAATGATTAGGTCATGAGAATGAGAAAGGAAATACCTCAATGAATACATGTCTTCCCAGGAGGCAAAAACCCATGATCCATGTTCTGACTTATGACAAATACTGCAATAGGAGGTTGTAAACACAGTGTTGGGAGGATGAGGGTGAAATTAAGTAGTTAGGGTGGCTTCCTCCCATTCTTTTGTATGCCTATTAGGACTAAATGAAGCGCAGAGGTATTTTCAGTTTACCTGCACCTGAGTAGTGTTAGCTGAGAGAGCACTTAGAGCATGGCAAGTTGTAAATGCAGGGCAGCACTGGTGTCCCTGCTTTAAAAGGAGGATTGCACCCTTACAAATTCCAAAGTGACACTTTCCTTTTCCAAAGAATTTCTAAATGGACTGACATTGTTCCAGTTATTGTGTTACTTGTGAGAGTAGGAATAAATAATGGGTCTGCATAGTTTAGAAGCTGCTTACCTGTGCTCCTGTAACTGCTGTTCCAGACTCCGGGGCAATTCTTTGCAGTATAGCTGGCAAGTATTCTGGGCTTTTGATAGTAGAGTGGGTTTCTGCAAGAAAAGCAGTGCTGTTATAACCCATGTTTGATTTAATGCGCTAGTCCAGAAAGCAAAAGACTGTCTACCCTTATGACAATCTAACTGCCCAGCTGCATTTTCAGAAGCTGTTAGTAGAGCTGCCATCTAAAACCACAGCCACTGCTGCTTGCTGGCTTCTGACTCTCACACAGAGTATCTCTGCATGACAGATTGTACCATAAAAATCCATAGAAAGATTTCTTCCCAAGCAAAAGAGATGCTGCAAGCTGGAAAAAAAAGTTGTGGGATGGTTTGGTGGTTTTTTTTTAAATGCTGGCTTAATTCAGGTGGAGGGGAGGTACGGTACCTGGAGCCTGTGTTGCAAGTACTGTGTTTCTAAACTCTGCCGTCTGGATAATAATGGGGGGTGTGCACCGTTAGGGAAAGCAGATGCAGCTTCCTGCTGCTGCTGAGATGCTTCCTCCTGCAGAGAGAAGAGGAACAACTTTCACCCCCACCAAAGGATTTTCTGCCTCAAGTCTTTCTTTAAGGATTTCCCCTGACAGAGGTTTTCACAGCTGCCATATGGACTGGTCTCTGGTGTCACTCACCACTTTCACCGCGTGGTGAGGAGCCTAAATTACACAGCTTTGAACTATCTGTGCTGCAAGATGGCAACAGTGTAGATCTGTAACTAAAATCACATTATAGTGTATTTTCTGTCTTGCCCTTTGAAAAAGTAACTGTGTACAGGGTTAGAAAACCATTCAGACTCTGAATGTGCTTTTGTTCAACTCTTATTTCGCAGCTTCAAACCAGAAGGCAAAAAGCTTTCGACAGTGGTAGAGAGGATGTGTGTGCAGTAGGCATCTCTAGCAAGCTGGAGAGTGCTGACATGGGAGGTGTACTTCTTACCCATTTTATTCCTGGGGTTTAGCAGACACCTATTATTCCAGTTTGCTGTTTCCATTGGAAACAAGTAGTTGTGGACCTGGTAGAAGCTATTTAGCATTCCCCTACAACTCACTCAGCTTTTGCACTTCTTAGAATTATACCAGACCAAGTCCAACAGGGGAAGATGTTACTGAGATTTGTTAAATCATCCTTCAGAGTACAAGCAATAAAAAAAATGCTGGATTTGGAAAGCTAACGAGGCCGTCTCACTGACACCATGCAGATGGTAAAGGTTAGCCTGCAACTGCCCGTTCTCTAGTCTGCAGAAGACAGAAAGGAGAAGAGGGAACTTTATCTGTAAATCAGATTTTATCTGTTCTCAAGGAGACTTTATCCTCTCCTTACCTGTCCCAGAGCATTGATACCTACAAGATGGAGCTTGATTTGTGGTTTAAGTACCTGTGGAGGACTATTAATGAGGTCCAGAGAAGGTTCTTCATCTGATCCCATCTGTTCATACAGCAACTGGACTTTGTTGAGTTCCAGGATTCCTTTGGTTCGTGCCAGATTCTGGAGGTGCTGTCTAAATGCTACAATTCCTGGAGAAGAGTTGAGCAAAACCCTCATCAGAAAATAGGTTAATTCATGTCTGGTTAGCACAGCACATGTGAGACAAGCTGAGTAACAACCCAGTCAGAAGGGGGCTTGGCCCTTCTCTGTATACAGAGTACATTTGCTACCGTGTCTAGGTGGAACGCGTCACAACAACAGTTGTAATCACCTTGTGTGAGGGATGTGTCAGAAGCTCTGCGCCCCTCTCGGAAGCTGACAGGAGAGCGGTTGTGGGTCTCTCGCTTTTGGGAGGTGAGTGCTTGCATGGCTGGATTGGCAGGTCTCAGACCTATGAAAGGTGGTGTCATTCTGGGTGCTTGTTGGCTAGTTAGCACCATTTCTTTCAAGGAAGGAGTGTCTTCCAGGAATTTCATCTCTCTCTGAATGGATCCCATGTCATACTCTGAATCAATACTGCCCAGAGATGAATTTTCATCCAATGAGTAGACTTTCCCTGTGGAAAACAAACACACACACCAGAATAAAAGGAAAGTGCAGGAGTAATTTAGCAAGGGAAGTGCACAGGCTCAAGCTATTCCTGCCAAGAGTGACTGTCTTAGAGGAAACAAATAAAAAAAATCAGGTTTCACAAAGTAATTGTAATTTAACACTTGCAGTACCAGAAAGGGGGTTTGCTACTGAGTTTCACATTATCACAGCCATAAGATGCTATGCAGATGATGTTCACTGGCTTGTTTGGAGAGCATTCAGTCGGTTGTGAGAGTTGTTTTTTTTTTCTGTAGGTAATCCTGACGAGACTCTAGCCTAAGCTGAAAGGCTTGCTCATCTTGCTAGCTGAGAATCCAGAGGATTTTGTTTCCCTACTGCCCCCCTTTGTCATCTTTAGATGACGAATGGTTTGGGGACACGTGTTTATGTGAAAAAGAATCCAGCCCAATTGCCAGACTTTAGCAGTTGCTGCTGGGGTTGTACATGACTTTAGCCAGCTGTATATTTGCAGCTTTGCTTTTATACTGTCTGTACAGAAAGTTTTGGGTGTTTTGTTGTGTTTGGGTTTTTTCCCCCTTGGGCCTTTATAGCAAATGCTGAATGACAAATCCAGGAAGCTATGTCTTGTGCTTGTCACTCTTAAAGCCTGGTGTTTTTCACCGTGGGCTTATTAAATTGAGTGCTGAGAGCAGGAAATGAGCTTTGCGATGTCTGTGCTAACTTCTGTACCTGTGCCTGGCATCATCAGCAGCTGGTTGGTAACTTCTGCCAGAGTGTGACGTCGTTTCCCACAGCGAGCTGCTTGGAGGGCTGCAAATGCCTGTGCAGGGTCATCTTCTGATTCACCTTCTGTCTCTATTCCTTCATCAATAGAAGTTTCCATCATGCTGGTAGGTAGTGATTGGCATCCTTTCCTAATCACCACAGGAGGTATGGGATCTAGCAGGCAGCCATTTACCTAAATGGCACAAGAAGAAAGGGACAGCTTTCAATTATGTGCACAGAGCATCACCCCAGTGTGTACAAAATCTCAGCTTATGTAGACTGAAGGCAGCCTGGATATTTAAAATGTGTGAAGCAGAGAGAAGCAGCAGGGTTCTCCAGCTCGGCTACCTGCAAGTGCTAAGGTGCAGGAGGAGTACTAAGGTCAATGAAGTGACATTAGTTTGTATTAGCAAAGGCTCTGTCCCTGACTCCACAGTGCTTTGTGCTAGGATCATGAATTCTGTCCTGGCAGAAGGAATGGAGCTTTAATTAATTATTGGAGAGCGACAGCCACTACCCCTAGCCGTGCTTTTACTAGGCAGTAATTTAAAAACCAAGTATCTTTTCCAGCCTTAATGATTTTTGACAAAACAGTAGGGTGATTTTAAGCTGTACCTTTGGTGTCTCAACTCTTTCTTCCTCCATAAATGCCGTCTCTCCTTGGCAGCTGGATGGAGGGAATGAAAAAGCTTCTGCTCCTGAAGCTGAGGGAAGACCTGGAGATTGCAACAACCTTGCATTTTGTGAATGCAAGTTAACTGAGGGTACCACAGCTTGTGCCTGCAAAAGATTTTAAGAACTTCAAAACTGGAACGATTTTAGGAAGAAAACAACATATAAAGTCATAAATTAAAAAGCAATACCTAGACCCTTTCTAAAGCAGGAGGAGTGGAAGACTTATTTCCTCCTCCTTGATGAATTCCACGTTTAGTCTTTAAGACTTGAAAAAAACAAGCATCATCACCTCCCAAACCCCCAATGTCATTAGCTACTTATTCAAGCAGAGCACTTACTAGCAGTCAAGCGTTTGGGACCCTTTGCTGTCCTCCAACTTCTGACATGCTCGAATTTCTTTGTGTATTTCTTTTTATATACATTTATATACAACCCCTCTTGCTATTACTGTGAGGCACAGGGCTACATTCAGTGACTTTCTGAAGATGCCCCGATTCACATAGGGAAAAGCATGAGAAAGACTAGAGCAGGCTCGACCTGAGAGAAGGTGTTTTATGAGGGAAAGCACTTTGGAAGGGCAATGTGTGCCTCAGGGGAGGCAAGCACAGCACGCTTAGGAAAACTGTTTTTCACTCTTTCTTAACCTTAATTTTATGAGGTGCAGTACCACACAACTCGCCTGTCCATGAGGAGACAAGCGGCTGTAGGCAGGAGCCTGTTGTGCCACCATGTGTGGAAACCAACTATCGCGTTACTCGGGCCACCTGCAAGACTGCCTGCAGTCCTGAGGAAAGGTGGTAAGGTGGGTATGAAGCACAGGAAGTCGGTACAATAAGGAACTACCTTCTAAGAGGTGTTTTTGCTTCCTCCTTGTTCATCTATCTCCACCTGCTTTAAATACATACTATAATTAATAAAGTGCTTTTGAATGTTGTGTGTTCCCGTTGTTAGAACTGCTATTTAAGAAAATAGCCTGTTTCAGTCTGTCAGCCACATTGTTCCCGGAGCTGTGTTTTCAGAGCTGAAGCCATGTGGCTTTTGCTTCAGTAGAATCCAGAACCAAAGAGAGTTTTGCTGCCTCAAGCGAAAAAAAAGAAGCAGCATGGTTGTGATTTGTCCTGCAAGTGGAGACTGGGCACTTGTTCTATATAGCAGCAATACAGCAGCTAGGATCCTGTGACCTTGAGAGGGTATTTACTTGTGACTGTGATAACTCCAACTCATCTTAGGCCAAGTGTTTCATGTTGCCAGCTATGCATGAATAGAAAGCAAAAGCTGTAAAACATTTGTACATATTAATGAAATGAAAGAGCATGTGAAAAAAACCCCCCGTATCTGAGAACTACTGAACTAAGCCATGACCGACCTTTCTGAAGAAAATTAGTAGGAAAGAAGCAGCCTGCACAGCCTCAGGGCCTCTGCTGAATCAGTCCATGGAATTAGAGAGGAGACTAAGTGGACAGCCTTCTGCAAGGGAAGGGCTGGCACCAGATGTAAGGAGCACCTAGAATTGCTCTTGATAAAATACACGTGACATCCTTAAGACTTCAATCAACTAGTCATCACCCTGGTTCTACTCCCATGAAACTGGACTCTGGGTGGGTCACAGGAGGAAAAAGTGGTGCAAATCTTAAAAGAAAAGACATGAGTTGGGAACAAAGCGCTGAGTCTGAGCCATTAAGGGTCTCATGACAATGATCTTTTTACTGGGTACTTAAGGTCCCACAATGAACTGGCATCTTAACCTGACAGGTCGATCCTAATATTTGCTTTTGGGCACCTCTTTACTACTCTTGGCCGTGCTTCATTTCATGGGAGACAGAAAGTGTATCTGGAGAATGGCAGGGGAGAAAGTAATTTCATTTTCAACAGGTCCCTTTAGAGTGACTATGTTTATAACACTAGGTAGAGCCTGCATGCTTTTAGCCTCCAATGCTCTCCATAAATTCAACAGCTCATTTGTCAATCACATTAGAATATAGTCCAAGTGTTGTAGCCTCCAGAAAGAGTATTTCTCTAATAATTTAACCCATGACTTCCCAGCAAAAGGAAATTCTCAAAAATGGAAGTGTTCCAATTAGAAACACAAGCACAGTACTTGAACTGAGAAATATAGTGGGAGTTAAGGTTAAGCCAAACACTTTTTTTTTTGAGGGGGGTTGGGGAGGAGGCAGTAGGAGCATTTGTAGGAGGCATGCCAGACAACTGATAGGTCATCATACAGTTCTGACAGTAGGCAAATCCAAAAATTTCTTTCCCAAATGATACTGCAAGTCTACATGCTATAAAAGCAATGATGGGTTCTAGTGAATCTATGTAGAAACACTATTTTGAACAGGAAGAATGTCCTGCACAGCTGTAAGCTCACCTCAGCTATCAGTGAGACCTTACCTTGGCTACTGTCTGCTCCGCGATGGTGCTTGGCCGACGCTGACGAGCATCAAGTCGCTGTTCCACGGGGAAGCTGCTCCGATGTGATTTGAGTCTTTCCACTAACAAGTAATAGATAGCAGCAAAGTGGTTATAACTCTTGTTCTGCAGGGACTGAAAAAAGAGAAGCACAAATGTGTGAGTGCAGATATGCACAAATATGCAAATATCTTTTATGTGCTATGAGCCCGGGAAGAAAGAATTGCCACCCAAGGAAAAAAAAGAAAAGGGGTATTAGAGAGGTAGTGAGGTAGGCAAATCTTGTTCTGAACTGAGACAGTTTCAAACCAGAGTGCTGGGCAAAGAAAATCACCAACCTTAAGTTTAGTGGCAAGCTCAAAGGAGCTTGCTGTGTTCTGGCTTGCACCAGTACTTGTAGCTAACATTCAGGTGCGACTCTGAACCCTCAAAAACTTGACCCCAGAGAAGGGAACTAAGCTCCAGGACCTCGTGAACATACTGGCCATTGCAAGTCACTAGAAAGAATGGAGAACCGAGTCTCGGGGAAGCAGAGAAACTAGTCTCAGAAGTACTCAAACTGCCAACCTCCCCAGTGGTTTAAAGTATCAACCGTCCTAGAGGAAGTCATTATGTTAACTCCACGGGGAGCCTTGGCATTTCTGTTTGGTAAGAAGCATGATTTGGAACTGGACAGAGACCTTGAACTGCCCGCTGCTTTTATGCTCCTTTTTGAATTTAATTTTCCACCCTCTTCAAGGTTTAAAACGTATTTACTTTCAATTCTGATCCCCCTCCTCTCTCCCCATTTGACAAGTAATGATTTATCCAACCCCACCCAGGAAATGTTAACAATGTGGAACCTAACCCGACTCCTTTATTTTACTTCTGTGGTTGAGAATCAATTCAGCTAACAAACAAATCTCTAGAAGTAATCTATTGCAAGCAGCAGCGGGTTTTGCCATTTTAACAGGCAGCTACCTCTTTTTATCTAGTGCAGGCTGTATTTCTGCGCATCCTCCGGCTCAACGCAACGTCATTTTTGTAAAACGTGGGCTTGTTTAAATGAAAGTAAACAGTTAATACGCTGAAAGAACAGTGCGGAGTCCTCGGGTATGGACCAGAACACGTTGCTCTTTTCCATGGGCTGCAATGCGGAGTCCGGACACAGAGGAGTACCCTTTCTCTCACGGTGCTGCCTCTTCATTGAGATGTTTTCCTCTATGGGCAAAGGCTGCCCCGGACTGGAAGAGCTGTGCGTGGCTGGCCAGCGTGGGGGACACAGGTGAAGCTGGCTGTGGGCTGCACAGTATTTTGCCTGCAGTTTGCATACCACAGTTACTTGCTCTCTGCTAGGGATGGTCTTTAGGAAACTTTCCGGAGGGATGTGTCTTCTCTTCCTGATCAGTCTGCTGGCACAGACTGAGACATCAGTAGGACAGGGAGGCAGCAGCACAACACGTTTGAAGTGTTCGCCCTTGCTAGGGTATGACCACGCAAAAATATATCACCAGGTTGTCGTTTTGGTTGGTTTGTTGTTGTTTTTTTGGTTTTCCCCTAACAGTTGAAATGAATAATGTTGCAAGCAATTCAAGAAATAAGTTCTAGCCATAAAATCCAAAAAACCACTGGAACTTCCCCCCATGGACAAAAAATCATATTTTACCTCAACAGTTTTCTGTTGGTCTATTCCAAGGCTGTGCATTAGTCGCAAGACCTGCTCATTATACTCTCCAATGGAAGCCTCATTCTGCTCTCCAGGTGGATAAAGAATAGGTCTCTGTGCAGGAACTTCTACAAGCATCCACTTGTGCTCCTTAATCTGAGCAATACTTAACCGTTTGGATGGGTCTAAGACCAACATTCTTCTAATCAGATGTTCACACTCTGGGGAAACAAACCCAGAAATCAAGCAATTACCAACCCGCTAAGTGGTACTTGCATATATTCACCTCTTTTAAGCTTCTTGCTCTGTTACAGAGAATATATCAAAATTATAATAACCAAATAATAACCACCAAAGCTTTACCACACCAAGAGCATGAGAGGATTCTGTGTTACCTTCTGACATGAAGTAAGGGATCCTGAACCTTCCCTCAAGAACTCGTTGCCTCAGTATGGGGAGTGTTGGTCCATCAAAAGGTAATGCTCCACAGACCAAAACATAAAGAACTACACCCATGCTCTGCAAGAAAGAGAAGAGTCATTTCATATTTCAAGCTACAGGCAAAGTCTGAGGTTGGCTAGCCAAATCCTGTCTCGGGAAAAACTAAAAATATATTCTGCAGAAACAGGAAATTTATACAAAAAGGGTTAGATTTCTGAAGATCCCTAAACATTAAGAACACTCAGCTAACCCAAAATGGCTAGGCTTGCAGTACCTTGTGCTGATAAGCAGGTAAGCTGAAGTGTAATGGGTTAGAGACTCTGGCTGCTAGCAGGAAGCTCCACGCAGATGACTGAATGATACCTGAAAAGCGAGTCCCAACTTCTGGTGAGAATTAGAGATACTTCTTATTAATCTCAAGGCTATTCAAACAAAAGCAAACCTCAGACAGCAGCCACCCAAAATAAGAAACCGTAACCTTTTTCATTTATCGGTCTGCGAAAGCCTGGGTAAGAGGCACTCTGGTAGCTTCAGAGGAACGCCACCTAGTAATTCTCACTGCTGCGTGCAGCGCCGAGCACGAGGGATTATTTAACGTGAGCAAAAGGAGACAATCTGGGCAAGAGCTCTCCTCCAACTGCCAGACTCGTGTTTGAAAGTAATGCAACTTAATTGGCACTCCAAGTGGAAATAGTCTTGCAGAATATGCCAAAACAACATAGTGCCACGCTAGATGAAATAACCACACCAGATCCTCGTGCCAGTCAGCTGGCAGAGATGGCCACAGCGCTGGATTTCTCAAGGAGAAAAAGCAGGCATTCAGCGTTCACCGTAAAACTTTGTAAGTACCCAGAGATTTTAAAATTAAATAGATACTGTAAAAAGCAATTTCCTTTCTTCCTTAACCTGACAAAAACCGACTTGTGGATTGCTGCATTCCTCTTGCAAGCTTAGCGCTTTTCAGCAGACCTGTTCTGCGAGTGGATGTTGCAAAGAGATACACCATCCTTAACTCCTCTCCGAAGATAAGTGAATACCATCATGCTTTAATCTTAAATACAAACACACGTGCAGCTCTCCCTGTGGGCAGGCAGATTCTGTGAACTATTTAGGATCTTACATACTTAAAAGAGTATTTACCAGAGTTCAGAGATTCACTTCTGACATTCAAATGGTGTCTGTGCTACTTGAAACACTCAACATAGCTGAGGTCTGCTGTAGGTTTATTCACCAGTTAACTAAAGTTTCAGGAAGGCTGTAGCCTTTTTTAAAAGCAATCTAGCTAGCTACATATACATGTATGTATATAGAGACATGTACATACACACAGATATATTTCTTAATGCAATTAGCTTAATTCAAATTAGATAGCAGCCAAAAGGTGACTTTCCATGACCTGCTTGCCCTGTTTGTGTAACAGGCTCTAACCAACACGTCAGTGCCCCTGTTGTTACGCTGCATGCAGTATTGTCACTGCAAACCTGATGCCACAGCAGAGACTGCCAAACTGTACTATCTCTGGTTGCTTTAGGATACGAATCCATCATTGTAAGTACCAGAATACTTGAATTAAACAAACAACTCCAAACAAAGCCATATTAGGAATGAAAAGGAGTCTCTGACAATGTGTGAAGGGTGCACAGAACTTCTTCAGTTCCTTTTAGTCCCTTTTGGGGGTTGTGCTCTCTGTCCTCTTCCATTAGAGCAGTGTGCATGGAGACACACCAATTCAAAACCAGGCAGCTCCCTGCAGCAGAAATGTTTGTGGCGCAGATGTGCTTGTTTCCAGCTCATAAAGCAGAACAGTCATCTCCTCTCCTGTGTTTCAGTGGCTCTGGATCCCTTTAACATCAAGAACTTATAACCTTACAAGTTTGATTCCTACTTAACAAAGATGATACTAAATGCACTGAAAAAAGCAATGTTTGTGCATTCAGTCAGGAGAGCGTTCGGAGGGACTTCAGATTTTCCTCTGGTGGGCTAACATATGCCTACGGTGTACATCTACTAGCCACCTGGACAGGTAACTTCAATTCCATTCAGTGTTAAGGGGCATTTTATGACACCCGAGAAATAAAGCTGAAGAGGAACAGCTTGTCTGCAGCTTAAGAAAAAAAATTAAAGATGATTCCTTTGTTACAGCTTCCTAAACAACAACGTGAATCCAGTTAAAAAAAGAAAAATGATACCCAGATATCCAGCTGGGGTCCCTCGTATTGCTGTCCTTCAAAGACTTCTGGGGCTGCATATGGTGGGCTTCCACACCATGTCGTCAGAGGCTCACCGCTCTTATAGAAGTTTCCAAATCCAAAGTCTGTTGAGAAATTAAGAGGAAAGTCACTCCAAACTCCAGTTGCATGACAAAGGAGAATTATGTGCATGGACTAGGCCCAACAGCTCATTTACATTTATGAAAGGTTCTATCACAGCTCCTTTTATCAGTACTCCCACTGAGAATACTTACTGGCATGTTGGATGTCCTATAGGGCTGTCTTCATGACAACTACAGAATCACTAAAACACTCTACAAAACTTCACAACCTGTAGGAGTTTGGAGTAAACCTCCACCAGTTTGCTAGATCCAAGTTTATAAACAGCTATCACTAAAATTCAACAAACTGACAATCATGCACACATAAGAGCTTATTTACTTGCCAAGAGCTAGCGGAGATTCAGCACTGGTCTGAGGCTTCCTGAGTTTTCAGTAGGTGCTCTCTAGCCTTGAATACAGGACAAATTCTGACACCAAAAGCATCAACTTCGAAGACGGGAAGAAGGAGCTGTGCCAAAAGCAACAAGCACGGGAAAACACAAAGCTTTTTGCTAGGAAGGAAACTCTGCTCCTGGGCTCTCCACAGCCCTTTCAACCTACAACTGAAATGTGCCATTCCACAGCTAAGCAGATCTTTTATGGGACCAGACATAGGTCCCGTGGGCCTTCAGCGTTAGTCACCGTTTGTAACAAGCCGGTAGTGAAAAGCACAATGACACACACTGTTGCATAGAGACATGAAGTCAGATAGGGTCTGATGCAATTTTTGTTTGCTGCTCTCTGCCAGGTTGCCTTTTTTTGTTGTTTTACTAGAACAATACAGCAAACAGCATTATATTAAGGAAGCTGGTTAATGACAGAACTGATTATTTTCAAAATGCAGAATTTCAGGTGGCTGCTACCGCTCTCCAGAGCTCCCCTCTGTAGGCTCTCTTGCCTTCCACTCCATTCTTCCAGTGTCCTCGCTCCCTTTGCTTAGTTCATACATCATTTGCTTTAGCATTCTTTACTCTTCCTGCCAGGATCCTAACAGTCCCTCCTACACCCACTGCAGGTATCCACCCTGAATACACTCCTTCCTGACACTCCTCAGTGTGCACAATACACAATGCTCTTCTCTCTTTTAATAAAGCCATCACCTGTTTCACACCGTGAATAAAATACTTGCTCCACTGAAGTCTAGTGGAGTTCTCTCATGGCATTCAGTGAAGCCAACACTTCTCCCCATAGCTCCCAGCATTACCAGTCCATATGGCTTAAGTCCTCTGTTCTGCTTGAGGTACAGGCCACCCTGTACGTTCCTTGTGACAACAAACGCAGTTAATACTAAAGCAAAGAATGAGAAGTCCTCAAGGAGAGAGGTTTGGTAACAGGGACAAATATTCTTTGGATTGAAGTCTTTCAGGCAAACTGGCTTCAACTCGCTGACTGGTCAGCTGTATTTCTGAAGGAAATACTGAATGGAGCACTGCAAGTGACATGCAACGACTGTCAAGCGCAGCAACGTCTTTCATGTTCATCGCTGGCCTGCTCCTGCGCGAACAATGATTTCACTGTCCCCTGCCACTTTTTCCACACTGGAGCAAGCTATGCAGAAGAAGGTTACAGAAGGTGTTCCTTTACTTAAGGTGATAATGCTTTTGCCCTTGTAGCTAACCAGGCTTCTGCAGAGCAACAGTGCTTGCTGGTGTGCCTCGAGGAATCCCGTGAAAGTCAACAGTGTTGCTAAACAGTAATCAGGCTGTTGATTTAGTACTATCAAGCGCTGAATACCTCAGAGGTATGTTAATACAATGTGGGTGCTGATCAGCAGATAGCAAAACTGATAAACACTGTGTTAGCAGACAGGGTGCAGGCACTGCTGGTACCACTTCATTTACTTCTGTTTGTATAGGTTGTGTTACTCAGAGGAAAGAGCCTGGCTCTCTCGTCATACATACATCATGAGCTGTTAAACCGCAAGAAAACCCTCAGAATCAAAGCAAGAGAGAGATAACAAAGAAGAACTTACCAGGCTTCGATAAAGTTAACCTGGAGTGGTTTTAGAGAAACAGTATTGAGATTGAATCAGACTACTTGGACTGAGCTTAATAGTAAAGGTATTTGGTTGCTTTCCTAACAGAAGAGCTCCAGCAGCTCTTTTACCAGAACTCTTCCTGCAATATACATCAAAAATGAACACGGCTGGAAGCAGCAGTTTTGGGAACACCAGAACTGAAGAGGCTTTAGAGCAATTTTTTCTTTTGTCTTCCAAAATTTTCCTCAGCACGTAATAAGGTACAGACTCACAGAATCAGAATCGTTTGGATCGGAATGACCCTAGATATCCTATCTCCCTAAATATGCAATATTCTTTTAAAATGAATATTAATGTCCCTGAATATCTTAGTCTAGATAATTAACATACTTTGTTACAAGAGAACTACTTACACTACTGTAAATATCTGGTACTGGTGGAACCCTCAAGAGGTTAGATCTCCAATATCAGTCCAAGCTCACTATATTAAAGTCAGAAGATCAGATACCCACTCTCACAGCAATGAACTTTTGGAACTTGTCCATAATCAAAGAGCCCCAGCACCTATCAGTAAGAAGGCTGCAGTGCCTGTTTGAAGGTCAGACTACACCCGAGGTCCATAGCAGCGTCATGTTCTGCAAGCACAGAGAATGCCCAGCAGTTGCATGAACAGTTACGCAATGGCATCCTGGCGTGTCACCGTACTCTGGAGGTGCAAGCAGCCAAGGTCAGCTCAGATGGCAGTACCGAGTACGCCGTTCATTCTGCCCTTCCTTTTGCATCCTCCTTCATTTCTGAAAAAAAATGCAAATTCGGCTCTAATAACAGAGGGGGAAGCAACAAAATCTTCTACCAAAAACTCCCCAATCTCTGCATGTGAGCCGCCTTTCTCTTGTTGCAGCAAGACTGTTGTGGATTTTTTTTTTATTCTCTTTGAGGAGACTTTTCTTCACACGTAATTGGCTTTGGCAACCTTGACAATACTTCAGGAGACATGAAGCAATTTCTTCTCTCAGAAGCATTTTGCCATCTGTGCAGGTGTCATTAAATCTGATCTCTCCCTTCACTTATCTTAAATTTGTCAGATTTTCAACATCATCTTAGTACTGCAGAAAACCATCAATCTTTATCTTTAGCTGCAGCTCCTACTCAGGTGCCACCCTCATAAATCTTTGTATCAGATTTACAAGTACACATCGGTGTATGTGCAAGCACAGCTATAGAAAGCATGAACTGCTTGAAACACACAAGACTGCCATTCCAAGTGAAACTCTTTGCCTGTCCAGGCTGGATTTAATGTTAGCTAGTTAGGGAACGTGAACACAGGGAAGCCACTTCGAGAAGAAACAGGAACAAACCTGAACAGCGAAAGACAGAACAGAGACTTTTAGTTCTCAATATAAGAGAAGTTTCAGGTTTATGTTACAAGTGGGATTTGGCTTTTTTTCAGTCTTATCTTTACATGCTTAATTTCATAACACGCAATACTTTTATTTATGGTTACCAAAAGCACCTCAAGAGCAAGGGCGTCTTAGAACTGAATGGCATGATCCTCGCAAGGCTGTTACCTTTGCTCCCTATCTGAGCAATAGAATTACAGGACTTAGACCATTGAGACAGTGCTTGTCTGGGTGGAACAGCAGCAATGGGCTTGCATCTGGTGGTCTTGGGACAGCACAGACGATGATTAGGGAATGCCATGATGGAAAGGTCTAGAAATCAATACTAGAACGAGTAGCCAAGGATGAAGTCTTTATAAGCAGTAATACAACGTACTGTCTGCTGGGGTTTGGGGTAGGGATGAGCACAAGGGGAGCAGGCTGCAGAACATGACCAGCCTGGTATACTCTCCCTTCTCACTGATAGATGGACCTGACCCAGTACAGAATTCCTCCTGAGTCTGGTGCCTTATCTAGGAGTATGTGTCTTATAAACCTGGAAAATGGTTCTTTCATTCTCTGATCTGCAGTTCTAAACCTTCATTTTCTTCCCTTTTTCCTGGGCAAAGGATACCAGTATCTTTCAGTAATGAATTGCTGCTGAAAAAATAGCATGCGTTGACAACACAAAGCAGAGTAAAAGCCAGATAGCTAACGAATTCCTACTGGACTTTTTCATCTAACATAAGATTTAAAAACAGTGTTGCATATTTCAGCAATCCGCTCTTCCCTCTAGAAATCCAGTTACAGTCTGTTGTTGAACCTGTTACCTGTGCAGGGAGATCAGCATTATTTGTTAGGGTACGTAGATTGTTACGATTACCTGATTTTGTTTCCTTATGCTTCCTCCACTTGCGTCTTCAAATGATGTTAAACAATTTCTTAAGAACTCAAGAATTAATAGCAACCATGAAAACCATTTCAAAGAAAAAGTTCAGGATTTAGATAGACTACTGGGTGCTTGGTCCGTTGGCCTTCCTCTGTTTTTAATCACTGACTGTCAGCTTAGTTGTCCCACTTTTTGGAGTAGGATTCAGCTGAGCACAGAACAATCGCTCTCTTCATCCCTCCACCTTGTTTCTACTTTGCAAATTGCTGATCTACCATAATAATTCTGGATGAGAGTTAATAGTTTTTAACCTAAGAGCACTGTTAAGATTTCTCATTGGAGACAAACAGATTTTAAGAACATCACTGATGTTTAAAGGAAGAATGTGCCAGCCCTCAAAAAAACATAGGCCTGCCACAGGATTCTAAAAGGACTGAAATTGGACTCATTACCAGAGAACTGAGATTATATAATGGAGTGATCTTCTTAACATTTGCCTGAATCTGCACGCTAAAAAAAATACGTTCATTTGCAGCATTGTGTTCCGTTGAATAAACTCCGTGTTTGTGCAATCTGCAAATATTGGCTCTCAACATTTGTGGTATTTTGTTTCTCAATCTCATTACTCCCTTTAGAATAATCTTGAATTTAGAAGGTATAATTTTTTGAACATACATAATTTAAATGGAATCTGTTTTCCTGTTAAAAATGGAAACAGACGACGATTGCAGACCTGCTTGCAATTTGAGAAATGGAAGCTCCCTGCCAGAGCCACTGCAACTTCTGCTGTGCATCTAGCAATATGAGGTAGTCTCTAATTTGTACCTCTAAAAATCCGTTAGAATTATAGCTTCAGAGCCATAATTAATCCATTCTTCTAAAATTACCATCAGAATTCAATCTGCCTGGCTTCACAGAGCCACACGCATCTTTTGTCGTAATAGTAATATAAGCAAAGGAGATAATTGGGAGAGAGGTACTGATAAAGGAAAGGTATGAGTGTGTTAGAAACAAACCTGACCCACTTCATGAACTGAATGCTGATCAGCCAGTTCTGACGTCAATGCATATTTTACTGTCCACCAGCAAGGCAAACCAGCACTACAACCTACTTCAAAATAACAGTCTCTCCTACCTGATCTGGTTCAAGCTTTACCATCAAGATTCATCATGATTTCTGCAGACATCTACGAAGCATCTTAATCTGGCAGTTTTGTGTGGCTGGAAGTACATGGAGAGAAGCTCACTATTCCCTCTTCGATTCAGAGCTGGTTATATTTTTCACAAATACAGCTGGTTTTCCCTGTGCGGACAACCAGCAAGTTTTCTCTGATGACAGCGAGCGTATCTGTGATCAGTAAATGAAATTCAGTCCCTACGAGCCCTTCAAAAATCAGCAAAATGTAAAGGGTATGTGAACAATCCAGGGATCGACAGGCAGTAGCCTGGGGAACAAGGAAGCTTTACCTTGCTAGGGCAGAAAACAAATTTGATGTCAAACCCGATGGAGACCGCCAGGTACGGCATTCTGCAGCTGCAACCTTCTCAGTGGACATTTTATCTGATTAATACCTTCTTTTATGTTACTTATGCTAAAATTGAGGTTTGAGGCTTTTGCCCCCAGCTACCTAGTATCTTCTAGACAATAACAGTCTATCAAAGCTCTCACCTCAAGATCGTTACACATCCTCTCTTATCCAGTTACTAAGACTGAAAAGAAAGATCCTTTGAATTCTATCTATCCTCTTCCTTTTAGAGCACTACTAACAAAAAAAAACCCATTAAATTTCAATCCAGCCTCCCTGTTTAAGCATAAAGGGTGGTAGTCTCATCAACTCAACTTTTAGGAACACTTCTTTTTGAATGTTAGTTTACTCTCCTGGTAGCTGAACTGCAGAGGTAACTTTATGCACATTTCTGTAGTTGACTAAAAATGCTGTCATTTTAAAGAGTAAAAGATTCAATAAAAGTCTTAGAAGCATCAGAATGAATCAAGAGGTCCTCTGGAAGTTCGGAAGACTATGAAATGCCAAGAGTATCTATGTGGATTTCACTGCTCTTGGAACTATCAGCAAGGGACAGTCCCATGCACAGTGCTGGGGCTCAATGCAAACACTGACACTGCAGAGCTTACTATCAAACTACTTCATCAGTTACTGTGTTGTTTTTCAATTGCTAGATTAATTTGAATTAGAGAGTAATTCTAGCTATCTATCACAGTTGGGATCTTGGCTGCCCTTTGTTCTTACGTGGTTTGATAAATGAACCATGAAGAATATGAACCACTGGAAGAGGCTGTTCTCAGGGATCTGCACAGCACCAGATAACTCCAAAATCACAGATAAACCATTCTGTGGAATTCATCGTCTATCCCCTTTACAGAAAAAAACCAAGCAACCAACTCGGCACAAATCACTACATAGCAGTCCTAACTTTCCTCCAACTACTTTATCACCAAAGCTGGACACAAGAATTGCTATCAATCTGATAAAGCTTGAAAAAGATACATGAAAGAATCAGACCATATGAATCACCGCCAGTTCACGTGTTCTTTTACATACAGACCACCCGTCATTAACTTTCTGTAATACTTGGAGAGCACGAGAGCAGCTAAGAGGAGGAAGGAGACGGCAGCAGCTGATGGAATCTAGTAACTACCATTTACCAATGCTTTTATTTGAGTCCCCGGAGAGCCTATGCATTGAAATTCTGTGCGACAGAATAGTTTGTGTCTCCAACCCTTCTTAGGTTAACGGGTCTCCCGAGATGCCTTTGAAGTAGTGTTTCTGTGAGCCTGTGTCATGCTTGCACTGCAGCGTTCAGGGAGGCAGGGAACTTGCATCCCTGCAGTGCTAAGGACACCCATGAAAGGAATACTTCTGAATACGGCCCCTCTCAGGCACAACTGAGGCCCCCGAGGAGCTCTGAAAAAACTATGCCAGGCTGAACGTGACAAGCTACAGTGCAGAACAGTGATGTGGAGGAAGAGAAACTGGAAGGGGTAGAATGTGGTGGGGAAAGTGGGGAGAACGGCAGCAGATCAGAAGGCGAGGAAAGAAAGCAGAAATGAACAATAGCACAAAAATACCCTTATTTTAGTTCAGTTACTCATAGTAAGCTGGGTCCAGGCGAACTGAAGCCCTTAGACACAGTATTTTCTGAAGCCATACATTGTAATGGTAAATACAATTGCATGTCAGTCATAAATTCCCAGGTGTGACGGTTGTCAGTAGCTGCCAGAAATAAACGCAAGTTTGAAATCCGAAATGAGAAAAGTAAAAATGCACTACAAATGGGAGTGCTGATGACCCCGCTGGATTAAAGCTCAACAAAGTAGCAAAGCTCTTTCACTTTCTCATTACCAAGAGCTGTGAGCAAACAGTGTGGGTGGCCCTGGTAGTGTTCAGAATTTTGAGACATCACCACCAATTCCATCTCAATGTTATTAGTCAATATACTTGGGCCTCTTCATTATAAAGCTGAGACATCACCTCCATCCCAAACTGTTCCTTCAGCTTTCGTCAGGTATCAAATGCCCTAAATAAGAACTTATACTAGAACTGCATCTTCCAGCTATAACAGTTGCAAAATCCTTTTACTTCCTCTGATGGTAGCTTTTAATGTCTTTACAGTTTAACATTAATACGAAATCCCACAACAGAGTTTAGAGAAAATTAAAAGGTAACCATAAACAGTTTAATATAAAATGGAATGAAAAACAGGCTACTGCAAAGACTCTGCTATTAATAAATAACAATTTTTACAGCTTTTAAGAACCTGCTGTAAAATTCCCACTCTGAGATGCTAAAGAGCCATGAAACAGAGACAACGTGCCAAATAACAGATTAATAGGCTTCCCTCTCTAGCTTCAGGGAATCTGTTTTCCACATCATTCCTTCTGCCAGAAAACCCCGCCTTACAATCAGATTTGATAACAAACAATAGCTGAGTACTCTCTATGAAAATCATGGTTCTAGAACTCCCAGAGCTGTATTTTTCTCCATTTTAATTTATCCCTTACCTAACCTTTCTGTAAACTCTTAAACAAGGTGAAAAAGATGCTAGAGGTAGAAAGGTGGCGGTAAAGGAATGAAGAAATGCATGTTTTAAATATACAGACAAAACCAAAGGTCAATATAATAACAAACATATCCAGGGTCTGGGAAATCTACTCCATTAATATGCAGATTGATAAGAAATCCTTCTTAATCCATCAGTGAAATCCTATTTCATGGGCAAGATAACCTATGTTGCTTGTTTTGTTGTTTTTTGGTTGTTTTTTTGTTAGTTTGTTTGCTGTAGCAATGATTATGAGTTCTTTTTCTCTGAGTTTAAAGAGAACAAAATTCCTGCTCAAGAAATAGTTTTCATCTCAAAGGTGAGTGCTCATTTTAAAAGATTGTGTAGATTTCCTGTTCTGACAAAGATGACTTGAAAGGATTTAAAAGGCTTTTCCTGAGGGTGAAGTTAATCCCTAAAATGAATTGCCTTGTCTCCCCAATGTTTGTTGTAGTACTGCAGACAAAGGGTTGGATCTTCCTGACACGGATGCTAACCAGTTAAACAAGCGTTAACTTTTCCTTTCAGTTCTTTAAGAACACTGACTTTGTACTCCATAGGCAAAAAGGAGCGTGTCTTGGAGAGAGCTGCTGGCACATTTAACACTTTTGTGCAATTTCTTGCTTTCAGAAAGCATAAGCTGATCAAGATACATTTTCAGTTCAGCCTTTGCAGAAATGCCAGAGGGGAAATTTAAGGGTAAAATCCAGCACTGATTTCTCAGCCTGACTGGCTATCTATTCACACTTCCTTCCCAGAACTAGTAAGCTCATTCCTATACAAACGAGCTTCTTGCAGCAGTTAGCCTTCCTTTCCTACTCCCATATTACTGACGACTGAAGTTCAACAGTCCTCCAAATCAAGACATGATCTAGCTTTCCCATTTCGAGCGTCGCTGGGCTAAAGTCAGTATGGAAGGATTCAAAGAATTGTAATGAGTTGACAACCACCAAAATGATTTCCACTGCCAGCAACATCTGCTGCGTCTAAATTTATAATTAAAATGAAATCATGCATGCAAAAAGAAAAAAAAAATCAATAAGCTTCCATTCTGAGTTTTTCTAATGTTAAAGAAGTTATTTGATTAACTCTGTCTTAACCTGAACATCTGGCAGCATTAGAGACATGTTACAGCATCCACACAAAATGACTGTAACTCTAAAAATTACCTTCTTTTTCCTAAAAGCGTAATAGAGCTAATCTAGAAATTATTTTAGCTACATGTACTGTGATACCCATAATGCAAAAATATTACATGTATTATCACTCTTGTACCTCAAGCACAGCAGGATATATTGGGCGGTGCCGACTGAATTACTGGAATGGTCTTCATTAAAATAAAGTGTTACTGAATATCATCTACATTCTGAGTACCTGCTATTTTGATGTTCATGTTATTGTCAAGCAAAAGATTTTCAGCTTTCAGGTCACGGTGAACAATCTTTCGACCATGGCAATACTCCACTGCTGAGAGGATCTGCCAGAATTTGCGCCTGGCCTCAGACTCACTTAGACGCCCATGACTGGCGAGGTAATCTGTTAAAATAAAGCAGGTTTAAATGAATTAGACAGCAAGCAACAACCCTGAAACTAAATAACTTCTCTCAGATAATTAGCACTAAGAAACTCAAGAGGTATTTCAGCCGATCCCGGTTTTCAATTATTCTCACACTCTCCCCTGCAAAAGAGGGGAAAAAAAGAGTAAGAAGGAGCTGCTGCATATTAAAAATCTGCTCTCTGATCTTTCTTCTGTGTCTTTCTTAGTTACCTGGCTATTCTGATAAATACTTTCATGTCACACAACTCCTATGGAATGGGGAACACTTGGAATAACTGGCTTCACCATCACGAGGTACTTTAACCTTTAGCCTCTTAACAGCTCACGTAAGCTTCACATCACACTTCTCCCTCTGAAGCCTCAACAGAGGCTCTGTGGTGGCTACAAGTATTTTTTTCTCTGGAAATAAAACAAGTACCCATAAGGTACCCATCTTGACCTTTCTCTTGTCTTCATTGCATCACAAGCAGAAAGAACATTTTGTTTTCATATTTGATTATGTTGTAAAAACTAACGTTAGCCCTGAAACAAACGATAGCTCTGAAACCAAAGACTTCATTTATCCTCAGGAATAAAAACAAGCGAAGGAGCAGCTGTGTGAGTCTTGACAGAAACAACTTCTACAGCCAATTCTAATGTTTCTCTTAGGAGGCATAAAATGAAAGAATCAACAGCTAGAATGGTTTCAGAATTGCCTTCAACATCCTTCAAAGAATGCAGTTAATGGTGAAGGTGCAGCAAACGCCTACAGCTGTTGTACCCCGCAATCACAGGCAAGGGCTAAGCGTATGTACACGTAGCAATCTCTAACCACTTGCTGTACCACAACTAGTGCTGAAGTTAAACAAAACCCAATGAGCAAGAACTAAGCTGCTGGAGCTGCCACCAGCCCCTCCTAATTATCATGCATAGAGAAAGTCTGGTGACCAGGAATCATCATTTACAGACCAGCTGATGCAAACGTTTCCCTCTGAATTCAGCGAACGGGTTAAAACAGTTGCTTCTGCAAACTGCAGAGTGAACGTGATGTAATGGAGGTTTTCAGCCTAGGTCTGTTTATTTGGAGGATTCTCTGACAAAATCCATAAGTAAAATAATTAATCATATCTTCTAAGGCAGTTATGTAGTCTCAGTGATCCAAAAAAAGGATCATCTTGCCCAAGCAGAAGACCTTGTGTTCTTATACATCACGCGTTCTCCACCACCTCTTGGGTAAGTAGGCTACACTGCCATGACGTGGTCTAGACAGTGTTCCACTGATTATCGACCAGAATTATACTGGCACTCATACAGTTGAAACAAACAAATGCAATCATTAATACGCCATCTTCTCAATACGCTCAGTAAAACAGGCTTGTTTCAAAGACGTTTTGTGGGAGCATCATTTAGAAAATGCACTATACTGCATTACCAAGGTAACATAACTTTGGTTTACTTGTGCTGGGATTGCTGCACTGCTGCTACTACCTCCCAAGCGCATTCTGCAAGCAGAGGTGGCTGCTCCTGAACCATCCGAAGCAGGAGACGAGAGATGCCAGCTGCAGTATACTCATTTTAGCATCCCTCAAAAAAATTTTTTTTTTTAAGCATAGCACATTAGACCTGATCTCTGGATCATGCAGAGCTAAAAATTCTCCTCAGAGCTTCTAACCTACCTAAGTCTTAATACACTTTCAGCTGGTTTAATTTGGCAAAGCACAAGAACAAACAAAAGCCTGGCAGTAAGGGGAGATCATAATATTTGCACGCTAAATATCATTCAGTCACAAAGTGACTGACAAATCATATGATATCAAGGTGAAGCCAGATATCAAAGGCATAAACTAAATTATACTGAATGCAAGCCAGCTCTTTAAGCTGTTAATCCATCATTTGTCAGCAACACAGAAAACAAGTTAATGAATCCAAGCTGTCATTTGTTTTTATGGCTCTAGTCTGTCAGGACTTATTTAAAAACTCCAAACCACCCTGGCTTTGAGTACTCCACCAAGTCTAGTACTCTGCACAGAATGGGTCATTTGTTCTGAAATATGCTCCTTTTTCTCCTGGAGAAGTAGAACATTGTCAGAACAAGGTCTAAATAGGTGAAGGTACGTGCGAGGGCACTGTGCATTAACTAGCTTGCAAATAGGAAATGCAGCATGCCAGTCCCTGGGTTACAGAAACCACTTTTAGACAGGTGAAACTTGCTAGGGACATTCTGCTACAATAGGTAGAGTCTGGACACTGAAAGCATGTGTGTGTCTACTCCTCTGGAGCCAAAAGCCACAACTCTTTAGGCTTACTGCAGATACCTAGAGCAAAGCATCCTGTTATACCTTGCAAAGGTATAAGACAACAAAGCTATCTATGCTTTCATAATCATATCCCTTGACAAATCCTACCCTCATGTCACACCCTCTGCCTACATATTTCTATGGTAATACTTTTTTCATTTTTTTTATAATAAAACAGAAATCAGACGCTATCTTGGATTCAGTGGGATCCACAAGAGAAAGTAGAAGGACTTTTGTCAGAAGGCAGCCTCCTGTCCAGCCTTTTCAGGAGTAGCTCAAAGTACATTTGTTCACTGGACAATTGAAAGATTAAGACAATATTTATTTCAAAACACGTGGCTCCAAGACACTGTCTGGCAAACCCCATGGTCAATGCTTTTCATTTAAAATACAATCCTTGGTTTAGGAGGATAACCACACTCCGTTTAAATTTGGTATGTTGAAGAGGCACCCAGATACCAAAGTGAGTCCAGGGGAGGATAATGAAGATGATAGGGACTGGAGTGCTTGTCATACAAGGGGAGGCTGAAAGAGCTACAGTTGTTCAGCCTGGGGAAGACAAAGTGCAGAGGGCAACCACCTTCCTCAACCTGCTGGCCATTGATGCAGCCCAGGATAGGGATGGCTTCTAGGCTGCAAGCACACACTGTCAGCTCACGTCCAGCTTTTGATCCACCAGCAATCCCCATCCTTTTCTGCAGGGCTGCTCTTGATTCCTTCATCCCCCAGGCAGAATTGATACCAGGGGTTGCACCAACCCGGACACCTCCCTTCCCTCAGGTCCATCAACCACACCACGGTCCACGATCTGATTCCTTTGGTTCAACTGCATGTTACTGCATGTTGCAAATAAACACTCAGAAAAGTGTCAATAAAACTGTAATAACAGTGTTACTTTTTCATTTGCACAACTATAGCACACTTTCCCTGAGTAGTTACTTTACATATTTAATGTAGGAGTGTTGTCACATTTAGCTGTTCTTCTGTGCAAGAGATGTTTTTCCAAATATTTACCAGCTTCTCTGCAAACTCAGTGCTTTGCTATTCCAAAAAATCAGATTTACTTTGAGATGTACCTCTAAGGGGTATTTGATTTTGCATGCATAGAAGATGAGACCCACAAGACAGCCTGGGCTCATCTACTTTCCCAGAGAGCACCGGAAGGGCACAAGAGCCTCTTGCACAAACAGGCTTAAGCCACAAGGTACTCCGAGACAAGAGCATAAACAGCACTGACTACACAAAGGTAGTCTGCAGGGGTGTGCATTACTATCATTCCATACAAGTTTGTTTGTTTGTTTTTAATAGGGTGCCCTGGCTGGCAGGAGTAAGAAACAGACATTGTGTTCTCCTCACAAACACTTTTGAAAGTCTCAGAATAATGTTATGGTCCTTCACAGTAAAGCAGAGATGCTTGTGTAAGAGAAGTAGTAGCACACTAGCATAGCCTGTCAGCATGCCATTATTTCCTGCAGGTTCTCTAGAAGGCAACAAGGTCCTTACAACCTCCTGTCCAACTGCAAAGCAGAGTGGAGGCTGTAAGGACCACCCAAACAATCAGGAAAGTCAACTAGGAGATGCAAGATAAGAGTGAGTGTGCAAACACTGTTAATCTGTTCTTCCCAGCCACCCTGTCCAGCAGTTGAAATGTTTGCTGCTTTACTATTCCTTAGTCTCTTTCCTTCACTATTCTTGTATTAAGTAGAAAAAGGAAGTACCAGAAAAAAATATATCCATACGTACAGTCCCCTGTCATGTGTCAAATGCTGTACAAGAGCGCTAGATGAAGTTGTGCTATTGTCACTTTAGTACTTCCCTGCTAAAATCCAGCAGGAAGCCACATGAGGAAACTGAAGGCCAAGATCAAAATAACTGCTCCTCAACTTCAACCTAAAGCACATGTTCCCTTGGATAGTTACAATTGTTAGACATAAATCAGACAAGCTGGTGGTTTGGTCATGCTTACTGCTTTTAAAAAGCACATGTAGTATGTCAAACAGCAAGCAAGAGAGGGTAGAAACAACCCTAACTGAAAGCTTGGTTCGAGTATTCTCTTTCTGCCTTGCTGAACAATTATGTTGTTTTTAGGCTTAACAGCTTCTCCCTCTGCAGTCTGGATTCTTGCAATATAAACAGACACTGATGAGAAGCTAGAGAATTAGCCCTTCACAACAGGGCTAATCAGAGGTTTAGAGACTTCGGTTGAGAGCTACTGGAAGGTTACAAGGTGGTGGCTGCAAAGTTGTTTTGTTTTTTGGTTTTAACAGCTCAAACAGTAAAAAAAACCCATAGATCTGTAAAATATTAAGGACAACTGAAAGCTTTAATTAAAAATGTTTTATTAGGTCTAAAGATGTTTTTTAATGCCAAATATAAGGTAACAGCATTTGAAGTGTTTATAAACACACTGCAGTGACAATGGCTGGCAAAAAGTAAATTCCAAGCTGCTGTTGAGTAAAGAAAGATTTCACTGAAGCTATGGAGACAGGGATGAGTGTTAGTACAGGGGTTAAAAATAATCCTGGCCCTGCAGTACCAGTCAGTACTAGGAAATGATGGCTTAGCAGAGACTCAATGAGGTTTAATACCAGGTTACTCCCAGCGAACTTGAAAACCTGACATGGTATTAAGGGAACACCTACCTGTTACCAACTACTGACAACCATCTTGAAAAGCATGCTACATTCTCTAAAGTATCTCAGTCAAGAGGAAGATAGAAAAGGGACTTCAATAAGCTCTCACAAATGTCATACGTTACCAAGTAGAGTTACTCAGAGCTATCACAAAGCTAACTTCAACCTAGGGAGTCTGATCTCTTTCAGCACCTCCTGTAGTCAGAGAAGAAAAAGGCTCCTCTGGAGGGCAAGTCAAATCTGAACCAGCCTCCCCAGCGACCTCTCCCTCCTCACTGATTACAGGGGGAACATACTAGAAGATCAGCCCCAGACTGCAGTTTCTCTCTCATGCTTCTCCCACATCACTAGCTTTTCAGTAAAAATTGAAATAAGCTGCTCTTGACACAAGCCTAAAGCAAGTTTTTATTTGGTCTGTTTTGTTTTAAGCCCATCTACAAATGCAATCAAAAGTGAGCACAGTAATGCTGTCAGGATACTGATTAACTAAACCAGCAGTTTCCACAGGTTCGTAACCATCTCATTTTACTAAAGAAATCAAAGTAAAATGCCCCCCAAAACAGGATCATGCATGGCAAAGATTTGAAACTTCAAAGACACTTAAGTACAGGACTCCAGAAGAGGATCCCACTACTTGTGCTGTTTGAAAATGAACATTATTTAAGGAAGACATTATTTTACATGTTTTTAGACTTGACATGACAAATCCAATACACCCAGTGGAGGAGAACCTCATACGGTTTAAGCCCTCTTTCTACCTTTTTTTTTGTTTTTAAATACTCCCATACTTTTCTCTACTTTCCAGTTAGATCAGCTGCCCTCGATGTGATATTCTGCTTATGACAAAACCAGTCCAATGATAAGGACTTAAAAGCGTGTGCGTGGGGGGTAACCCAGACAAGAAGGGACTTTGAACATGTGAGTTCTGTTTGCATAAAATTCATCCCCCTGCCCCCCCCAGCATTAAAAAAAAAAAGATAAAGATCAGCCAGGCTCCACCTCTTCTGTGCTCCAATCACCAGGAGCCTCTAGATGAACTCTCTTCCATTGCCCTCTGAGTTCATTCTGCCTAGTCATGTTGACCGAGTTTCAGAGAAACTCTCAGCAATTCTGATTTTGTTACCGGAACCAAAATGCAAGTGAGAACTTTAAGTGCCTAGGTATCAAGAATAAAATGAACTTTTTATTAAGTAAAAAAAGGTTGTTAGCTCAACACCTCAGTCCATTTGCTAAACAAAGCAACAGTACCTGCTGTGTATGAAATACTCCAGCTAAAAAGCTTTTTTTAACCTTTCTGCTCCCCTGCTATTTTTCTGTTCCTTTCTTCTAGTACTCTACTAGGACATGCTAAACTCATTCATGGAAAAGAAACCCACTGTCTTGGGTACCACTCAAACTTTTTTTAAAGTTATGATATATTCCTAGAAGGTGACCAACTGCTCTTCAGCTGGCACTTACTGCTGTAGTGCACTTCCTGTCCAAGCCTGCAGAAATATCCAGAAAAGACTTCCTCCCCCCCCCAAATTCTAGCATGTTTCTGCAGTTACCTCATTTCTGCTTCCTCACCCAAATACGTAACAGCGACAAATACATACAACAGAATATCCCATCCTTAATTACAACAGCCATGCTGAAAAATCATTCCAATAAATTGGAAGGAAATAGAAAAAAGCCTGTACAGAATATTAAGAGTGTAATAATGGACCCAGAAAGATTCCTTAATTATTTTAATGAGAAAACAAGGTCTAAGAATTAGCTAAACTGCATCTGAAATGTACATTAAAGAATCTGCGAACAGGGAAAGTCTCAGAGCCCAAAAGGCTTTGCTGCTTCAGAATGAACCGAGTCAAAGTCAAAATTTTACAGGAAATGATACACATTGAAAGCGGGGACAAATCAGAATGCAAGAGGAGTAACCATCCAAGTTACTTCGAGAATCTTTAGTCGCGCTGATTGAAGCTGTAGAATTCTGCCTTCTGTTAATTTGTTTTTCCTTATGACCGCCTTAGTTCCTTACATAAAGTATCAGCAAAACCAACAAATTTTGGTCACAAATGCAACTTAAGATCTATAGAATCTTGACTGAATACTGAGAATGTTTCATATGTGAAACTACACAAAATACACAAACTTAGCCCGACACAGATACAAAGGCAGATTTTTGGCTTACGATAATCACCTATTTGAGTCTGCATACAAATCTCGTCAGATAAACTCCAAGCTTGTGGTTCCCAAGGTAAGTAATGAGAGGAATGGAAATAGTTCAAAGGGAAAAAAACAGACTTAAAAATTATGTCTGATAAGTCAATACCTAATTACAGAAGAAAGATTCTCCAGTTTACCTGAAATACTGTTTGGGCCACTGCTCATTATCAGGCTGAACATTTAAACAGTTTTTCCATCTCAACTCAGTGCTGAAAACCTGGTAATTGTCAGCTGAGATGAGTTTATCCTGCATTGTTCTGTTTAACAGCCCACGTCTTCTGCTAAAGAAACAGCAATGATTTAACTTTCTTATGCTAGTATACACTAACATTTTTTTCCTGAAGTTCTGAGTTCTAAAATGAGAAACAGTGAGAGTTATCGCACATTTCTTGACAAATGAAGTGACACGCTACAGTAAAAGGGATCCTTGGGCAAGATAAATAAAATTGACAAACTTCAGAAGTTAACATGAAAACATTCTCTTGCTTACCAAATATTTCTCCATTTTTGGCAAATTCTGTCACAAGGTACAACATGCTTTTGGTCTCCATCACCTGTTGATGGAGAAATCGCACGTGAGATTGTTTGCAGGAAAAGCAAAAAGCAAACAAACACCCAAATGGATACTTATTTTCATCATTCCCTTCTGGTAAAGATGCAAGTCTTTACCTTGCACATACAGTTCTCACAATCTTTCACTTTGTTTTTTTCAAGCTACCTCAACAATTTCAAGGGGAAGACTTGCATGCTGAGGACACAGATAAGCTCTAAATACTTCATAAAGCCAGTGCACAGAGGAGAAGGACAGGATTCTCAGCCACAAGTGCCTAACACAAAATGATAGTATCCTCAGCAGTGAGTTTTAAGACTTTCCTTTAAGGAATCAGCCTAAAGTAAATTCCCTTGCTCAACTCTTCCAACATGCTGATGGCTGGTGCTTGGGAAAGAAGAGTGGGAGTAATACCGACCTCTATTACCAACAAGCCACTAAGGACTTCCCTTCAGTACCATACAACAATTTCAACGCCCAACACACTTAAGGTTTCAGGAACCCCAGTAAAATAGTTCAGCCTGAGCTGTCCGAGGGCAAGATCTTCTGGAATGTGGTGGGTTTTTTTGCATTTATGCACAAGCTTGAAAATACTAGAACACTACTCAAACTCTTCTTAGAGGAATGCTTTAAAAAAGGCAAATTGTGAAAGATATAGTTATAAAAACCACAAGAATTACCAAAAAACTGACAAGGCTGCAAACAGAACAAGATGGCAGTTCTTCAGTCTCTCCTGCACCCTTGCTTAATTTTGTTAACAGTTGAGCATATTCTGACTGAAATGTCTGTATCCGGAAAGCAAAACAGTTGGGAGAGACTGTTTAAAAGCAATGTTTGGAGACAGGAAAGTGCAACAGCCTGTGCACTACATATCTACGGAACCATTCGTAATCAAGCCAAGATAGTGAGCTTCATTACTTCACTCTGACAATCTTCAGTAGCTCCTTGACATGGGACAATTCAGAAACTTACAACGTGGACATAGTACAGTGATTGGCACATTATACTAACAAACTAGTGAGACAATTTGATGGATGGCTATTTTAAAAATAAACTCACCTTTCCACCAAAGGTATTTCTAACAAGCCAATCCCTTCGTAGTCAAGGAGTAAGCACTACCTAACAATTACACCCCCTCAAGTGATCTTGCTAGTCTTTAGACTTCATTTAACTAGCCTTAGACTCTTCTCTCCTATTTTTGTGATTTGTCAGTCATTCAGAAGGAACTGTGGTAGATTATTACTCAAGCTAGTTAGAAATTTAACTCCCTAAGGTCCACCTGTGCTCACTGAATCAATGTTTTGAAGAAGTGTCAGTCTTCTTCCCATAAGATGAAATTAAAGCTGAACAAGTCTAAACCTGCATCTTCATCTTTATTCAGCAGAACTCAAACACCACAGGCCCAAGTCCTTGTGCTCATATTGCCTTTATAGATGTTGTCGGGTGAACTCGAAGTTTGGTTTTAGCATGCACAAACCTCTGCTTGTTTGTGAAGCTAGGCTTATTTGAGACAAAAAAAAAATCACAAGTAAAAGCCTTCAAAAGTTTTCGTTGCTTACATTATCACAAGTGCAGATTTATCTTTTATATAAATATGCATTGTTGGACCATAATTACTCATTCTTTATATTATAAAGGGCTGAATTCAATTCCACAACATGCCTAATTCACTTTAGAATAAATATCAAATTGTCTGTACCCACAACAGAAGTGAAGTGCAAGATCCCAGCAGAAATGAATCCAAAGAGCGAGTTATCCATCTTCTAGCAAATGCACTCCAAGAGAAAGTGTTTGGGAAACTCTTGCTGCTTGCAAGCAGCACATCACAACCACATCTGCAGAACCTGGACTTACATCTCCTTACAGCTTATCTTAGGATAAGAGAGGCTGCAAGAACTTCTCAATCTGCACTCTGAGCCAAGACTCAACTGGAGAAAACCACTGTATCCATGCAGATCCTCCCAGCCAGCACTCACTGTAGACACATTGTGCTGAACATTCCTACCCTGCTCTAGCTTATATAGCACCTTGTCTACTAACAGTAAAGTCTCATCACTGGCGTTTCCACCTCAGCTATTTCACCAATACAAAATTTGAGGCCTTCTATGTATTTTAAGCAGATTTCAGGTATGATTCAGTATCTAACTGATCCAGCCTAATTGTTAATTAGAATTAGAATGACCAGAAATTATGTACTTTCAAAAAAAGTCAAACACTTATCCAATGCAAATCAATTCCAGAAAAGCTGAGTTTGTCACAGATAGGTGATCTGCCAGAAGTCACCAGTGTAGAGGGAATTCCTCATACAGGAGCAAGAGAGGGGGAGAAGAGAAAAAGACACAGCTAACCATACCTGGTAGAGCTTTATAATGTGTGGGTGATCAAGCATTTTCATTATCTGCACTTCTCTGTAGATCTTCTCCAAATTCACAGCATCCAGCTGAGATTTGTCAATGATTTTTATTGCCACCTGCAGACAAATAGCAAAAGTGAGATTATAGCTCCCAACATTTTTGTTCCTAGTTTATCCTCATTATAAAGGGAATAATGCAACCACAGATAACAGAGGACTTTCTTCTAGTTCAGAAATACACACTCCACACTTCAAAAATACACCAGCACAACATTAAACATGTCAGCAGTCCCACTAAGGCTCCAGGACTATCACCACTTACATGTCAGAAAAAGAAAGTAATCAAAATATAGTGGATCCATGTAGCTTCAACTGTTCCATGCTTATTTTAACTGCAGTTAATACACGGCTACATAAGGACATCTGCAGCTCATTCATACCAGGAAAAAGACCCCACAACTCCGCACAGGTATGTTTGTCAAACCTTGCAAACAGAGCTCAGTTGAGAAAACAAATCTTGGTCCTACTGACCTTATTTTTAGCCAATACCTGCAAAGTGAAATACAGATAACTACACATGCTTAGGAGACAAAATTTACAAGAGACATTTAAAAAAATTAAACCAAGAAGAAAAATATAGCTGCTATAAAAGCCACAAAGGATAATACTAAAGTGTTTAATATATAAATGGTGTCTATTCGCCCTGAGTATCACATTATTAATGCTAAGCAGGAGCAAACAATAGAAGTCACAAAAATGCTTCCAATTATAACAGCATTTCACAAACTACTGAAGTATAGGAGACAGCTGCTATGCAGGAGACAAAAATCCACAGGAGGTGAACTTCATTATCTCCAGTAAGGCTGATTATGGACCCACCTGAATTCAGAATTAACTATTTATCGACTTCATTTTAGTACACTTCTGCTTGATTCCCTCTTGAAAAGTCAGTTTTCCCCAACCACCAGAAAAAAAAAAAAATCACATTCTGCTATGAGTGAATAAACTCAGCTAGCCATGTAATCGGTGGGAAGGTATTTGTGTTTTTAAGATGCAGGACACACACTTACATAGCTGAAGCACAACGAGATTATTTCCCAAAGCAAACAATTTGTAAAAACTTTTCAAAGGATAGGTGTGGGATTTTGTATAAAGCCATGTCTGATTAATGCAGGACTCATGGAATCTAGATTTATCAAAAACCAATACACATTTATAAACAATGATATATACAGCCATTCCACAGAAAACAAGAAAAAAGGTTCACATCCCACAAGATTTTCACCACAAGTTGCTCCATAGCTTTTATAGATTACACTTTATTTATAGATTATTTGTCGATGACACTTAGAAAGAAGTGGTATCTAAAATGGTATTCAACCAGCGCATGCTGCCCTCCTCCCCAGCTCTGCAACTGCTACCCTCGTAGAACATAGAGCAATTTTGAGGATCCTGATGCCCGATCTTTTCAAAACACACTTCCCCTGTGATCTCATGCAAGCTATTTGCATCTGCAGCACTCTCCATAGTGCACCTACTCTGCCCTCTCTCCCATTAGACTTCACTGCCAGCTGAGAAGCATACAGGAACAGTGGTGCTCAAGATCATAGGTCCCAAAAAAAACAGCTCCCTTTGAAAGTTTCTGTCTTTTGACTGTGGAGACCTCATCTCTAAGCCATGCAAAGGAAACGTGGATCACCTGCTTCTGCTTCTCTTTGTTACCCTCTTACCCTGTTCCCATTCCTTCCGACTACAATATTAATTTGCCATCTCACACTTAGTATATGTATAAAACTTGATAATAAAGGCCTGGCTTCACACACAAGGAGCAAGTGACAGGCAAAGGTCCAGTAACACGCATGGTACTGGATTATCCAAACATACACCTCACATTTGGCCTGGCCAGAACTGCACTGCCATTGACTACTCCCTACAGCAATTGCTCATTCTCTCAGCAAGTCCCTTTTCCCTCACTCAAAGGCAGAGCAGCAAGCAGCTTCCTTATTGGGTCTGATGATATGCCATGTGGCAGCAGAGGATGCAAACAATCCTTCATGCGGCTTAAGGAAAAGCACCACACAAAACCCCATTCCTTTAAGTCTCCCTGGCCTAATTTAAGATCACACCTAATAAGAGAGTTTCTGCCTTTTTTTTTTTTCAGGCACAATGTATTAGCCTAAGAAGAAAGTATATCAATAGAAAGTTGCAAATTGTCAAAGTAATCAAACCAAGCTACTAAAGCCAGACCACATTCTTATACATCAGGAAATATTTCTTAAAAACAGCGCATGTGTCACATTTCTCCCCTTCCTCTAATTTATTTTATCCTGTCTCGATGGAATCAGGCGCACAAGCTGGTTGGTTGCTCCTTCACTCTCCACATCTATCCCAGTTTATACCCGTCACTTGGGTATCTCCCGATATAAGAGGAATGGAGCTCACTATTTCTTATTTACAAACCAATGAAAAGATTGATCTGCAGCGATCTTGCATTCCTATCACAACAGGACTAATACATCTTTCAGTAAAGCAACAGGGTATCTACAACCTTGGATAGATCCCATGTTCAGGAAAGTAAATGTCTCACATCTATCTAGAGTACCAGAAAAAACACTCCTGCTGCATTTTAAAATTTCTTTAAAGTTTAATGGCAATCTAATGAGAATAGTGATTTACACAGATAGCATCAGCCTCTCAGTAACCTGAGGTATTTACAGTAGCTTCTTTCTTCACGTAACAGTGTAAAGCTTAACCTAACTGGCATCACTTGCAACTTTTAAGAGCCTCCTCCCCTGGCTCTGGTTCATTTAGTTTCATCATCTAATCACTGTGCATTTTCTCCCCATCGTTAGGTGTTATACAAAGCTTTCTCCAAAAGCAAGGAAAAAAAACCCAGTAACTTCCTCCTGTTTACTCTTCTTGCACATAGGAAATGTGTGCAGTACAGACAAGGTAATGAAAAAGCTATACGGGACTTGGAAGAAAAGAGGTTAGGTGTAGTGTGGAAGACAAACAAACCAAACAAGTGAAACTATAGCAGAGCAACACAAGAGGAAGGGGGACGACTCATAACAATTTAAAAAATACAAAGCAAACAAACAAACCAACCACAAGTACCAAACCCCAAACAATCATGAGCTCTCTGGGGCTCATGCTGAACTTTTGTTTACTGCTACTCTCATCATGCTATTCTCGGTTTGATTAGCAAAAATACTTACACTTCCTTCCATACTTCTCACCCTCTCCTCGTGGGGAGGGGGAGAATTCTGCAACTGTAATGCTGGAAAACAAATTGCTTTGGAGCACTACAGATTGACCCACTGTCTCAGCAGGCTGTTTGCTACCTCTGTCATCATATTAAGAGATGCATTTTGTGCTACTACATCCAAAATCTGTTCAAAAAAGTCAAAGATGACTTTAGCTAGATCATTCAGGTGACAGCTATTACTAATATTCTTGTGTCTTGTGTAACCACATTACTTCAGTCTCTCATATCTGAGAGAATTCTACCTACAGCTCTCCACTAATTAAGAACGTATCGAGATGCAAGAAGAGATGCAAACTACTAAAGAACAAGCTATACTTCCAGTTTAAATAGGTTTTAAATTAAAAAAAACCCCACTACATTACATCGAAATGTATTTTGTCTTACAATGTGGAGTTATTTGGTACTATTAAGTGGTTTTTTTGAACAGAGTAAAAGAGTGTGTCTACTTGAAGGAAAAACCTCCTATTTGCAATCCTTGTACAACTCTCAATGTGTATATTATATACGTGTACACATTGGCAGGCTTGTGTAGGAGAAGCAGCATAGTAGCGGCTGGCACCACTGCTTTACACTCAAATGCAGATTAGATATCTCAGTCTATTCCGAACCTTCGGTTTTCATACATCTTGCCAAGGCCATAGAAGATTTAGAGAAAAAGCACTTGGAAATATTTAATATCCAGCAACTTCTTCATAGAGATGTGAGAAGGAACAGGGCATTCAAGAGCAGCAGCTCACTTGTCCATAGTCTCAGCTGTGTCATGGTAACAGGAAAAAGGGAAGTAATTCTTAGAGGTGGAGAAGCTGCTTCAAGATAGGGAAGAGTTTCCTATCTGAAAAGTGTGTTTTGCTCCTGAATACCCATCTTGCTAACAGCTACAAGCATCTTAGAGACTCTGGAACATCAATTTCATCTTTTGAAACAGTGCAGAAAGACTAACTGCCTACAGAAATGAATTTGTATTTCTTTAACAGGGTCAGTCATTGCCACAGCACAAGTGAACTCATCTGGCACCTGCCAAGTTAAGGACAATGACACAAGATTTGCGACTGTAGTTTTGGTGCCTTTTTTTTTTAATATAGTTATCACTTCTCCTAAGGAAAATAAAAGACAACAAAGCCAAACCTCCCAATCGAGCATCAATCCACAGTATTAGTACATACTTCAAATGACTGAAAAAGGAGGAATCCTGTTGCTTCCTTTATTGTCTCCTCTCATCAATTTCTGCTGCTTAAAGACTTATCCAAAACCTCTGCAACTTGATTTGTAATTTAAAAATATTAGGAATAGAACACATTTCCTTCCCTCTTTCAGTTAAGGCCTAGAGACCTGGAGTTTGCTCAATCTTCCCCTGACATCCAGGAACTGAAACTGTCAAGCAGTGATGGTAAAATGCTTGTCAAAAAAAGATTAAAGTTCTTCTATCCTTCAGCTACTCCAGCTTTCAATTTTGTTTTTATGTTATTCAGTTAACTCACCCAAAAAACCCTAACACGCCCACACCATGGCCTAACAAGTTAGCACACAAAAGGAGGTTTGTCCTTGTCAGTGCAAGCTTTAATTCAATTAATTTGCATTGTTAACTTAGTAGATCCTCAAAGTGGATAAACTACATTAAAAGCAAAAAATGCAACTTTCCACCATCTGGAGCAACTCCCAGTCTGTAACAGCAGAGTCTGGGTATCCCAGATTTATAGAAACATTAACCTCCCTTCAGGTGCAGCACATAATGCTCAGCCTGATCTACCTACCAGCTCCCACTTCTGCCTCGGGGTATGTTCCTCCTCTCCCCCGGTGTAACAGATCTAGAGAGCCCACAGCTGCAAACAGGTAAATCAGCACCCTAAGTTGTTTTTGTTTGGTTGTTTTTTTTTTTTTTTTGGCAATACTGTAATTTTCTCTCTGAATTCCTCCACTAACATGAACTGTGTGCTATACAGCACAGGGAGCTGCTGTCTCTGCTTCCATCATTCGTTTTTACACATACCTAAGCTCGCTCGGTCAGGCACGAGCACCTAAACCAGTATCACATCTTCTGTTGGAAGCGAAATTCAGAGAAAGCGCAAACACACGAGACAGCTAAAAGCATAACTGTGAACAGTAAGGGCACTCTAGTTGGGATGGTTTCCTTTTCATTCGAGGAGCAATGGCTAGTGTTTTCTCTAGATGACTAATCCTTAGGGGCTATTAGTTACATAGCTTTGGGGGTGGGTGGGGAACATGACTCTTGCACTCGCAGCCTGGTCACAAAGGCTTTCCCTCATCCTCAAAGTGCATTACTTTCTTCCAAGTAGTACCTTCATCTGTTCAGAGAGCTTTCTGCTACTGTTCATTATTTCACACATCATATTTCACTATAAGCAAATATCCATCTTCTTGAACTTCATGCTTCCGATTACTTTTGTACTCTTTCCTTAGTCTCCTCCCCCAGGGGGAGAATTCTGCTTATTTATGCATGCCTCATTACCAAAAGTTACCCTGAGATCACAGGATTTCTTGGCAACAGGATAAATTAGCATGGCAGGAAAGCACATGTCATTAACTTAATGGCAACAAACACACAAACAACAAGCAAAGGTCACATTCAACCGTGTAGCCCCCTCTGGGGCACCCTGCATGGACTAGCTCTGTTGCCACAGACACACATCAGTCCCCACATTTCTCTTAACTTTCACACTTTTTTTTGGACTATTTAGCCATGCAATTCTAGTGTTGCATTAATACACAAACCGAGTTCTGATTTCCAAGTTTGTTTGCATACATCATCTAGTACCCTGGCTTTTGTGTATCTCCTGCTTCAAGCCTGGTTTCATTTCATTTTCACCTACGCTTTGCTAAAAAATTATGGCAACTCTATTTACTATTTGCCGTTTGAGTTACAATTTATATTCCGATAGAGGTTTTCTGTAAAAAGGATGAATCCTGCACAGAATCCATACGTGCTGACCTTTCAAGGTAACAAGACCCCATCTTTTCTTAACTTGACAGTTACGGGCCACTCGGAATTATGTAACAAAACAGGAAAACAGTTTCCTAAGCCAAAGCCATATAAAATACAGTTTCAAAGCATCGATGCTAAAACAGCCCAACAACAAATAGGTTCTGAACTGAAATGGTTCAAATGGGAAGAGTCAGGTGAAACTCCAACAAGGAAATAGTCCTTTTTAAAAGGGCTTTCTGAGCAAGTCTCAACAGCAACACAGCACATATCATCCCCCAGTACAGACCTGAGGGCACAAAGGTACAGCCTGTCCAGAACCCAATAAGCTGAATATTCTTCCACTGGAAGTTTAATAAAGACACCGATGAATGTGAGAAATTAACAACTCAAAAAACATAAGCAACAGTTTATAACAAGCCTGAAACATCAACAGCCTTCCATACAGAAACATGAACACTCTGTGCATAGTGAACCAACCCTAAATCATGGGAGGTGATCCACTCTCGGCGCTTATTCAAAGTAGTATTTGGCTAGAATTAGTTTCCCCTGACATCACTAGAAGCAATCTTAATAGGGTTCCCCTTCCTCAAAAACCACATTAATACTTCCAGCAACTAAGTCAGCAATTAAGTTCCAAATAAACACTCTTGCATCTCTTACTGCAGAAAGTCAGTGCAGCTGTACTGAAAAATGAAAGACTTGGACAAATCTCCAACACGCACAGATCTGCTGTAAAAATCACACAGAAGATAAAAAGGCTTCAGATAGGACACAAAGCTCCTCAGAAAAGGAGAGATGGTTAAAAAAAGACAAGTCAAAACTGTATGAGAATGTACCAAAATTCAGCAATTGCTTAGAACATGGAAAAGTCATAGTAGAGTTAGGAAGCTGTTAAGCTCTATGTTTTCTGTAACCTCGTTGCTTTTGAGCAATACTACACAAATATACTTTCTAAAATGACAAAGATTAAAGTTTTCGTCTCATCATGAAGTCTGCCAATGAAATGTAAACAACAACAACTTATCTTCAAGTGAAGCATTTAGAAGTTTGGCATCAAACTTGGGAATAAAACACTAACATTGCAAGGTCTCTGCTTAGCTCTTCAGTAACGGATTTTGAAATAATTAACAGTTAATTATGCAACTTAAGAACTAAGACAATAAGATAAATTTCTTGTAACACTTGGGATGCAAAGCTCATTTATCACTGCATGGTCAGAACAATGTTAGCATTGCAGGTTGGGTTGTTCTTAAAAAAAAAATCCAAACTAAGGACATTTTTCACGCCTTTAAAGAATTATTTTACCACACAAGACCACAGTAACTGACTAATCAAAGATTTTCAACTTTTTTTTCCCTTTGTACTTCATACAATATTTTATTTACTTTTGCCTAATAAAGAGCAGCAAAAGTTCTTCTTCAGTACACAATGAAAGCAACCATAACAGAGCCTCACAAAAAGCTTACCTCCAGGTGTAGCAAATAAAACTACCCAGGAGAAAATGCAAGAGAAAATTGATCTTTCAAAGCCATTACTCTAATCAGAGGAAGATGAGGAATAAAGGGAAGAAGTCTACATTTTATCCACACAAACTTAGACCATTTTTTTGCTTTAGGTAAAGCATAATATATGAATCTCCGGGCTATTAATACCGGCGACGGAGAGGGAGGGCAGTTAAACAAAGAGACTAAAAATAGTTGAATCTGGATAACTAGCAGAAGGATGTATTGCAGAATTCAGGACACACGCACAAAAGTTCTTTTGCTACGACAGATTACCGAGGTAGGAGGGCTGCTCATCTGCAAGTATCGGCCAGGTCAGGAAACCGTGCAATTTTCAGGACACGAAAGCAGGCACAACACAAGGTCTGAGCCTTCCCTATTAACACAAAGTTATCACTATCTGATGGCTACGCTCAGGAGCTAAGCCACCAGCTGCCCGACCCTGCAACCCTGCCAACCCGAGCATCCTCCCTGTGGCCTGAGCCACGGGGACACCCCGCCGCGGCCAGGCGGCATTACCACTGCCCTTCCCGGGAACATAAAAGCGAGAAAGCGTGCACGAACTGCGGCTAGAGCTCCCGCTCCAAAGCCCACCGGCAGCCGAACACCTCCAGTAAATAAAATATCACCCCTCACAGGAGGGGGCTCGGGTGCTGGAAGGGACATGAGGAGCAAGCAGGCTGCAAGGGAGCTTGCTGCCCGCCCCCGCCGAGCCACCCAGGCCACCCCCCGTAAAACCCCAGCTCCTGAGCAGAGCCCCGCAGCCCTGAGACCAGCTGCTCGCTCCCTCCTCCCCACTCCATAGCCTGGAGCGGAGCCCCGCGACCCCAGCGCCGGCCCCGCTGAGCGGAGCCCCGTCGGCCAGCTCCCCCCACAGCCTGCAGCAGCGCCCCGCACCCCGAGGGCCGCCGCCCCCCCTCCGCACCCCGAGAGCTCCCGCGCCTGCGGCCACCCGAACCCTGCCGCTCAACGCCCGCCCGGCCGAGGCCTAGGGGCCGCGGGAGGGGCCCGGCGGCGCGGCCGGCTAGGCCAGGGCGGGGGGCGACCGCGGCCCCCGTCGCCGCGCCTCGCCGCGCCTCACCTCGCTGCGCGTGATGCGGTGCCGCGCCAGCTTGACCACGGCGAAGTTGCCTTTACCCAGCGTGCCCTCGATATCGTAGAACCCGACGCGGACGGGCCCGAGCCCGCGGGGCAGCAGCGGGGGGGGACGCCGGGGCTCGGCCATTACCATGCTGGGCGCGGGGGGCGGCGGCGGCTCCGGCGCGAGCGGCGGCGGCGGCTCGGCTCTGCCTGCGGCGCCCTCGAGCCGCGGAGCTCCGCCCCCTCCGCCCTCCTCCACCAACCGCGCGTCACTGCGCGCGTCAGCGGGGGCGGGGCCTCACCATGGCAACCGCAACCACCGCGGCCGGGCGCCCGCCCGGGTTTCCCTCCGCGCGCCTTCCCGGCGGCCCCCGCGGCCCTCCCGGGGCCTCCGCCGCGGCTGCCCCCTCGGGGCTCCCCCCGGCGCGGCTCCCCCCCCAACCCGGCTCCCCCGCGCTGCCGTGGGCCCGCTTCCCGCACTCCACGTGGCTGTGGGTGCGTTCCCCTCCCCAGCTCCGCCGTTGCACTGCGGTCGGGGGAAAGCTCCCCTTGCCCGGTCGCACCTGCGCGCACAGCGGGGCTCTTGGAGAGCGGGTGAAGCCACCTGCAGCTCGTCGTTAGCAGGAGGAGGAGAAACGATGAGTCTGCCCCAGGTATCTCTCCAGGCCTCACGGCCCCAAGCACTTGGGCTGATGCATCAGAGGCACTGGGCACTCTGCATAGTTTCCTGACAGAAATACCCCCTCCCGGGCCGTGAGCAGCATTTCCAGTGGGACAAGTTATTCCAGATCAGAAAGATGCCTTTTCTTAGTACAGCAGCCTTCCAAAATCCCAATCAGCGTTAAGCAACCCTCACCTTGAGTACTGTGTGGGGTTCTGGGCCCCACCATTGTAGAACGATGTCAAGGAGCTTGAATTGACTCCAGAGGAGGGAAACAAAGCTGGAAGGAACACCCTGTGAGGAGCAGCTGAGGACTCTTGTGTCTAGTTTGGAGAAGAGGAGACTGAGGGGCAACCTTACTGCTCTCCACAGCTTCCTCGAGGTGGGGATGTGGGCAGCAAGGTGCTGCGCTCTTCTCCCCGGGATCCAGTGACAGGCTGCACAGGAATGGCTCGAAGCTGCATCAGGGGAGGTTCAGGCTGAACGTTAGGAAGCATTTCTTCACTGAGAGCGTGGTAAGTTTATTTATGCTACATTTCCTTTCCAGTACTAATTCCTCCTAGTCTGTTTCACTTACACGTTAGCTTGCTTTCATTTTAAAAATGCCATGCTCGTTTGAACACTGCAGCAAACTTTCCTCGGCCGGTTCATGCCCGTCCTTCTCTGATTGCTCCCTCTTCCCTGACCCATCTCAGGCTGGAGGACTGGTACCTTCCAACATTTAGATACCAGGAATCACCCCTGCAGGCTTTGCTCAGTTCCACTGACTAAACGAGGCATGTCAAAAGCTGATAGTACAAGAGCAGACGTGTCTGTTGAATCAGCTGCACGTTCAGCAACGGTCACAGACCTTTTATGAACACAGCCCAGTGGGTGCAAATACAGCTCAAAACAGAGCGTGGCCACGAAAGGCAAGTTGGAGAATGCAAGAAAAAAGACTTCTGCCTCTTGCTTTCCCTCCGTGTACATGTCCTACCCATAAAGCTGCCTCATACTTGTGGGAAGTTGGTTAAATTTGTTACATGTAGTAGCTGTTCTGCAAGGGCAACTGAAGACCTCTATGAAAACTTGACAGATGTCCTTCATTGCACTTGCTGTTCATGAAATTCCTCTAAGGAATGACATTTTGAGATGACGCTGCTGACTTAGATTGCTATGGATAATAACCGTGCTGTTACTGTTTTATTTATCCCATTAAGCAGTTCTGGCAATGACTAAATCATGACTGGAGTTAGTCAGGCATCCACCCTTTTAAATGACTGATAGGTGCATGAGCAAGCTTACCATAATCCTACTTGAATAGAATATGGTGTCATCCTGAGCTGCTACTTGTGAAATTTCACTCCTGTTTCACTCTGTCGGAGGCTTCATCCCTTTCAGAAATCTGAAACTCTGACCAAACAATCATTCTAACACAATGCAAACTTGGTGTGCTATAAGTAACTTCGTCTACATTGTGCAAAATGTTGCCTAATATTGGTTATCGGTCACTTTACGATAAAGAAAAAATTAATATTAAAATAGTTATTTGCTTTTGCTCTCACCAGATTGGCGCAGAATCAAGTATTAAGTCAGATTTTATGTTTGCAGTAAAAAACTTGCAGAAGCTTTTTTTTTTGTGCTTCTCGCCCGAAACTTCAGGTTACGAAAACCTTTCTAAATAACGCTGCTAGAGGAACTGCAGTCACAAAAACATTCTTTGCACAGAGCAGCCTTTAAATGCCGTTGGTGGCCTTTACGATGCTTCAAGGAAAATGCTTCGAGGGCTTCTCACAAACGCTGGTACCGAGGAGCTCTCCCAGGCCATTTTCCACACCGGCCGAATGACGCCAAGTGTGGAGCACACGCGCCCTCCTGTGGCAGACGCTCCAGCTGGAGTGCTCTGAACCGTGTCAGGGGGAAGACATTAGTAAAGTTACCCCGCCTTCTAATAACTTCCAGAGGTGCCGAGCGCTTTGCCAATAAGCCAGCAGCTCAAAAGACCAGGGCACACAGCTTACGAAATACGGCTTTATGTGTTCACACCCCTAAGCCAACATCTGGCTTGAGCTTTTTCTTCTAATTTTCTGGTTTTTCGGTGACTAAAAGGTGCTTAGTGCCTGAGACCAAGTGTACAAAGTGTACAGAGCTAAAAGTGGGTGGGCACACAATCGCTTGATAAAAGAATTACTAATTCCAGCATTCGAAACCCCAGACGGCTAGAATTCTTTGTGATTTAAACAATGTATTCTGAAGAATTCTGGCTTCAATAAGCACTGCAGAGCGTGAAGATTGCCTCGACTTGCACCCTTCTTTTAGCTCTGCATTACTTCTTGTATACCTTCAGGCAAAACCCATCCAGCAGAACACTGGCACTTCTGCCCATCACAGTGTACACAAGGTACCCTAAACCAAGTCAATCCTCTTAACGAAAACAGCCGGGGAAAGGAGATGAACAGAAATCTTTCCTTGCCCCAATACTGCAGCTATTAAATAGAAATATTTGGCTGAGAAATGACTGAGAGGTTACATGGCAATCTTCAGTATTGCTCAAGACTCCACTAAGTAAAACTGAACTAAGGATTTGAGAAGTCTAGACGAGGCTATAGAGCCTCA